>RJWJ010038972.1:0-14702 GCA_004363605.1 Indri indri | reverse complement strand
TATTTTTTTTTTTTTTTTTTTTTTTTTTTTTTTTTTTGAGACAGAGTCTCACTCTGTTGCCCAGGCTAGAGTGAGTGCCGTGGCATCAGCCTATAGCTCACAGCAACCTCAAACTCCTGGGCTCAGGCGATCCTGCTGTCTCAGCCTCCCGAGTAGCTGGGACTACAGGCATGCACCACCATGCCCGGCTAATTTTTCTATATGTATGTTTTTAGTTGTCCAGATCATTTTTTTCTATTTTTTAGTAGAGACGGGGTCTCGCTCTTGGTCAGGCTGGTCTCGAACTCCTGACCTTAAGCAATCCGCCCGCCTGGGCCTCCCAGAGTGCTAGGATTACAGGCGTGAGCCACCACGCCCGGCCCATGATATTTCTGATTATGAAGCCCAGGTCATGTGTCCATCTTCTAGCTGCAAGAGAAGCTCAGTAAATAAGTCAATGACTTGGCATTTTAACCTTTTTTACTGTAAAATAAATGCAGATAAGGCAGCATTTTCTTCAAACTTTGAAAGATTAGATGTTGAATGGCCAAAAAGAATAACAAGTTTATATAATATGCCACGATTCATAATATACTCTTTCTTGAAAAATGTTTTCTACCTTACATTCTGTTTTATTGTGGTGTTATCTAGATATTTTTGTTAGAATAGATATAAAAAATGTTCACATTTTTTTCCTAGTAGATGTATTCCCCTTTGTAATCTTGCATTTTAGTTCTCCCATCAAGAGTATATTTCTCCATTTGTGAATTTGGGCTTGCTTTGTGTAAGAAAACCTTAGAAAATGTTGTAAATAGAGGCTTGACAACTGCTTGTGTTTTAGGGCTTGCTCTTTTGATAATCTTGGGAACATGTTAAGCACAATGCGAACAAGCATTGGCGAGCCTGCCGTACAACGAATAGCACACATCCCAGTCATCGTGTGGACTTCCAGATGGTGGCAAATGCATTAGTGAGACTAGCTTTTATCATAGGGAGCAACTGAAGGCTGACCCAAATACCCAACAATAGAAATGAGGAATTAATAGAATATTTGTTGTTTTAATGCACCAAATTTTAGGGTGGCTTATTCATAGTAAAGGCCATCTAATGCGTTTAGTCCTTACTTATTTTCATATATCACAGTATAGCTTTTTTCCTCTCTTTAAAATTGATACTCATCTGATGCATTAAAATAAATAGCTAAATATTAATTGATTATTGTTATAGAGTACATTATACATATTGGACCCGGTCTATAAATTAGTTTCATAAAAGACAATATATTTCTACAGTATGAGATTTTTAAACTTTTTCAGATATTTTTTAACAGCATGTCATAGTGGCATACTTAACACTTTTTCACATAGATAATGGTGTGAAAAACTTCTAGTTTTGCTTTTCTATTTACACATCAATTGGTTTCAGAAGTCAAAGTCTGTTATACCAAAGAGAAAATAAACAACAATTTTAGATTGGAAACAAGTTTATTATTTCTAACTAGGGAAACTGAAAAATGACATGGGCTCTAAATGCTTGACAGATCAGTCATTCAAAGCTTCCATAGCACTGAGTGACTGCAGGAATTTCAGTGGATATAGCTCTGTGGTGCGCTTGCACCAGAAAATAGTGCTCAACTCATTTGCTGTCAGAAAAATATACTTTAAACTCTAAGGAACATGATATATTTGATGGTGTTCACTGAATATTCTAGTGAATAAGTTTCTAAACTGAATTAATAAGTGCATTACAGATGATTTGTTCAATTCTATTGTTGTCATGGAAGGCTAACACATTTTCCCAAAAACTTTCCTCCAAATTATACATATTGAGTAAAGAGTACTGTTCATTATGCCAAATTTCCAATCAATTATTTCTAATATATAGAAGTGATTTCTATAAGGTGAACAAATACAGAAATTTGTTAAATTTGGTAAGTTTCAATTATAAAAAATAGTTTTTGGTAACATACAGATTTTTTTGACTTAGTTTCTATCACATTATTAATCATGTATCCTAGTCAATTACATTTATAATCTTTTATAATCTTTTATGCATTATAATCTTTAATTCATCTTGCAGTATTTAATTTTAAATGGATTGCAGAAATTTGTTTAGCATTTATAAGCTACAGACAGATATGAAGATGCATAACAGAAAGTAAATTTTATAGACACTCAATATGAATCAAAAAAGTTTTTAAGTACATAACATGTATAGACTGGCGTATACCTGTGCAAATTAAAAATGTAAGACTATGTATTAAGCCAACAGGATCAAGAAAAGTTAAAATTTAAATTATAACCATGGAAAAACACTACAAAAATATGATTTGAAGTATTTCACTAGAAGACATTATTTCTGCTTCTCTATATAACATCTCCAGAATAGACAGTAAATGGAACCTCAAGTAGGAGAGAAAAATTGAGTAAGATTTGCCCAAGAAATGTAGCAATGATTAATGATGTATCAGAAAAAGGTGAGCATTAATGACCAGAACCTCAAAGGGAAAGATAATAACCACTACATTTGTAAATGAAATGCATTACATATAGCCAAAATATTGATTTATGATTTTATCTATTTAGAGTAGTAATCACTTTGCTATATTTAATCTTCAAATATAAAATTTGTAAAGATTCAATGTTTAAATAGTGTTAGAGTTTAAATCTAGTCTTGAGTTCCATTTCTAACTACAGTCCCACAATTTTGCTATTTTAAATAATTTATTAAATGGATGCTGACAGAATTAAATGAATGTTTCATGTACATGAAGACATAAATGATAACCTCCTTTAGACTTTCCAACTTAATTTTGCCTCTAAAAACTTGATCATTATGTTTTGCTTAATTTGACATTTTTGAAATTTGAAATGTCTAGTCGCTGACACTATTTCATATAATTATGTATGTTAGGATGACTCACAAAATACAAAAATAGTTCAATTTCTGAAATTTACAAACTATGACCTGATGAACATGATTATATGTCATGTCATAAGTAGATCAGTGACTAGTAATCTCCTCAAGGATTTTTATTCTCATTTCTACAGATTACAAAATTGATATCCAGATTTATCAAGGTACTTATCAAGCAGAGGACCTGAAGCTTCAATCCACAGGTTTTGATCAAGTTAATTTCTTTTTTTTAATGAGCTTTCAAGAAGAATAAGATTTGTCTGTATATTACCTTCAAATTTGCTATTTCAATGGACCACTGAATTTAAAAATTGAAATATGGGTTATTATATTAATAAATGGAGAAGCCATACAAAAGTTATTGTGCTATGATTTTTGGTCAATCATAAGTGAACAATTTGATTCGTACAATGTGCCCCAAAGATAATGGGTTTTTCTAATAATAACCAACCTGGAAAAGGCAGGTTGGACTAAAGTAAGATAGCATTAAAACTAAATGAAAGAAAGCATGATGAATGAAGTTGTTGAGTTGAACTAATGCACAAAACAGTCAAACACGAATGCCTGTGAAGCAAACCAGGCAGGAGCCTCATAAGAAATCAAGTATAATAAATTTATTGAGAAGAATTCAAAAATCATAGCTTTAAAACCTTGAAAACATTAATCTTCAGAAAATTAATGTTATTTACATTTAATGACTACAGATATGTAATAGCATTATGCTATACATTAATCTGAAAGTGCTCTTAAGAGTAAGGGAACATAGAAAATACATACATTTTTCTGTTTGTACAGAGTGATTTTTAATAGCTTCTTTCTAGCTAACTGGTAGACATATTAGAACAATTATTTAAGGTTCCTCAAATCTTAGTCCAAAATTTTGCTTTTTGCCTTTTATGCTACCAAAAGTCTATGATGCTTATTTTTCTCTGAGAACTCTTATAGCCATCACCAGAATAGTAGTGTATAATACACTCAATTTTGCATGCTAACAGGAAATTAGTTTTTAACCAAACTGTAAGTAACCTGAAGTCACTATTAAAAAACATTTTAACTTCTAAGACTAGATTAACCTAAAAGATATTAAAAATTGTGATGCTGAAGCTGAGAGATATCAAAATTCTATAGTGTTTCCTGGGACTTATCAAAAACTTAGGAAGTTATTGCTCTATTATTGCAATGGTAGCTCTTAATTCAGGCAAATAATGAATTACCCAGCATATCTCATGTCTCAAAAACCTGTATGACTGCATTGCACTATATAAAACAAGTATAATAGACCATGTTTCCTTTGGGAATTTTCACGGAAAAATTAATTTATTTTAATATAAAGACTTATTTAATATTACCATCAAAAGAATTACACTCAACCCTCCATATCCATGGGCTCCTCATCCATGTATTCAACCGACTGCAGATTGAAATATTTGGAAAAATATGGATGGTTGTATTGTACAGCACATGTGCAGACTTTTTCTTGACATTATTTTCTAAGCAATACAGTATAACAGCAATTTACCTTGTGTTAGCTATTATAAGTTATCTAGAAATGACGGATGACAGACTTCAGGCCTGAAACCATAAGAATTCTAGAAGAAAATGTGGGAAAAACTTACAGACATCAGCCTAGACAAAGAATTTATGAAGAAGACACCAAAGGCAATCACAGCAGCAACAAAAACAAATAAATGGGACATGATCAAATTAAAAAGCTTCTGCACAGCCAAGGAAACTATCATTAGAGCAAATATACAAACTACAGAATAGGCGAAAAATATCTGCATGCTATATATCTGACAAAGGGCTGATAATTAGCATCTGTAACAAACTCAGACAAATCAGCAAGAAAAAAAATCAAACAACCCCATTAAAAAATGGGCAAAGGACATGAACAGAAACTTTTCAAAAGAAGACAGACGAATGGCCAACAAATATGAACAAATAAATGCTCAACATCTCTAATCATCAGGGAAATGCAAATCAGAACCACAATGAGATATCACTTAACTCCAGTGAGAATTGCTTTTATCAAAAAGTCCCAAAACAACAAATGTTGGCGTGAATGTGGAGATATAGGAGCACTCATGTACTGCTGGTGGGACTGCAAACTAGTACAATTTCTATGGAAAATAGTATGGAGATACTTCCAAGAACTACAAGTAGAACTACTATTTAATACAGCAATCCTACTACTGGGTATTTACCCAAAGGAAAAAAAGACATTCTATTAAAAAAAGATGCCTGCACTTGAATGTTTACAGAAGCATAATTCGCAATTGCAAAGATGTGGATACAACCCAAGTGCCCATCAGTACATGAGTGGATTAACAAAATGTGGTATGTATATACCATGCAGTACTATTCAGGTATAAAAAAAAATGGTGAACTAATACCTCCTGTATTAATGTGTATGGAATTGGAGCCCATTCTTCTAAATGAGGTATCACAAGAATGAAAAAGCAAACACCACATGTACTCACCATTAAATTGGTAGTAATTGATTAAATCTTGCGTGCACATATGGAAGTAACATTCATCGGGGATCAGGTTGCTGGGGTGGGAAGAGGGGATGGGTAAATTCACACCTAATGGGTATGGTGTGTCTTGGGGATGGGCATGCTTGAGGCTTTGATTCAGGTGGTACAAAGGCAATTTCTGAAACCAAAACTTTTATACCCTGATAATATTCTGAAATTTTTAATTTTTTTTTTTATATTTCAGCAAATTATAGGAGTAAAAATGTTTAGGTTACATATATTGCCTTTGCCCCACCAGAGTCAAAGCTTGAAGCATGTCCATCCCCAAAACATTGCACACTGCTCCCATTAGGTGTGTATATACCTATCCTCTCCTCCCCGCTCCCATCTGCCAAACACCCAATGAGTGTTGTTACTGTATGTGCATTTAAATGTTGATCGGTTATTAGCAATTTGATGGTGAGTATATGTGGTGATTGTTTTTCCATTCTTATGATACCTCACTTAGTAGAATGAGGGCTCCAGCTCTATCCAGGAAAATATAAGAGGTGCTATATCACCATTGATTTTTGTGGCTGAGTAGAAATTCATGGTATACATATACCACATTTTATTAATCCACTCACATTTTGATGAGCACTTGGATTGTTTCCACATCTTTGCAATTGTGAGTTGTGCTGCTATAAACATTCTAGTGCAGATGTCTTTTTTATAGAGTGTCTTTTGTTCCTTTGGGTAGATGACCAGTAATGGGATTGTGGGTCAAATGGTAGGTCTACTTGTATCTCTTCGAGGTATCTCTGTATTGCTTTCCACACAGGTTGTACTAGTTTGCAGTCCCACCAGTAGTTTATGAGTGTCCCTATCTCTCTGCATCCATGCCAACATTTATTGTTTTGGGACTTTTTGATAAAGGCCATTCTCATTGGAGACAAGTGATATCTCATTGTGGTTTTGACTTGCATTTCCCTGATGATTAGAGATGTTGAGCATTTTCCGTATGTTTCTTGGCCATTAGTCTGTCTTGTTTTGAAACGTTTCTGTTCCTGTCCTTTGCCAACTTTGTGATAGGGTCATTTGATTTTTGTCTTGCTGATTTTCCTGAGTTCTGTATAGATTCTAGTTATCAGCCCTTTATCAGATGTGTAACGTGAATATTTTCTCCCATTCTGTAGGTTGTCTGTTTGCTCTTTTGATAAATTTCTTGGCTGTGCAGAAGCTTTTTAATTTGAGCAGGTATCACTTATTTATTTTTGTCGTTGCTGTGATTGCCTTTGGGGTCTTGCCTAGGCCAATGTTTATAAGAGTTTTTCCAATGTTTTAAAAAAATAAAAATAAAAATAAAAATAAATTGTGTGGGAGGATGTGTGTAGGTTATATTTAAGTATTACACTTTTTATAAAAGAGACTTGAGCATCTGTGAATTTTGGTAGCTGACAGGAGACCTGAAATCAATCCTCCACTGACACCAGGGGATGGCTGTATTTAGATTTGAGGCATCTTTTCCTACCCATTCAAGTTATTATCCATCATTCCACAACAGTAATATGACTAACTTTCCATGTGAGCAAAAAATGGGCCTGGAAAGTATTGATAAGTAGTCATATCCATCAGCCTAAAACCTAAGAATGATAAAAATTTACCACTTGGACTCACAAAAGTAATTTCCAAGATTCATATGAAGTGCCCAATTGTTATAAAGTAATTTCTCCAACGCTTTACATTTTTGAAATAATATAAATCCGGTCTACTAGAATTCCATTTAAGCCTATTTAATTTCTTATGATTTGGTTACATTAGCAAATGGATTTTGTTTGGGTTTGGGGGTTATGCTTGAATAAGATTCAAGTTAATCATTTAGGTACTTAAATGTTCTTAACTCGAGGATTCCTCCTGACAGTTTTTTCAAGAACAGCTTTATATTCTTCAATTCATCTATTTCAGAAGAAATAAATGTGAGGAAATTTTATTCCTCTCATATTTTTCTGCTTTGTCGCCAAAATGCATTCCTTGGGGGCAATTTTCATGTACGAAAGACCTATATTCTACATAAATTTAAGCACCTATATTTCTCAGCTAAAGGCCAAAGGGTGTTAATCACAACTTCATAATTGTTCTCCACCTTCATTAACAGACACCATATTAAACTGATGGAAAGCCTTGCTTAATCGGGCTTTGCTAAAATTACTCAGGTTGGTTATCAGGATGAAAGAGCAGAGAAGCCAGAAATGGGCCTGAGGGAGAATGTGCACTGATGATATCTCTCTTTCTGACACCAGAACCCAGGTTGCACTGACAGATCTTTGGAAAGTGAAAGTTCAGACTTACTAGTAGATTTTATTTTTATGCATTAGAGTTTGATGGTTTCAATTATTGAAAATAAATGAAAGCACAATCTGTTGCAAGATGATTTCAGCAAGGATGTTTCACTTCTTTAAATATAGTTATAATTCTCCTGTCCAACACTTGAAATATCTAACACCATTTGTATTTTTGTAGAGCACATTTTGTTGTATTAATCCCTCAAAAAGCAGATATGTGAAATAGAACAGAGTGCCTATAACACAGGCTTTGCATTATTAATACATAACTACACACATCAATCCCTTAATGCACCTTGAATTAGCATAGCCGTGTTCTAACCACTCTGAATATTATGAAACAAACAGAAAGCACCAAGATGTCAAGTACTTTATATCAGACAAAAGAAGCATATGTGTTTCTGTGTGTGTGTGTGTGTGTGTGTGTGTAATCACACATCTGATGTTTACCAAAAGAGGATTTTGATCAAGGAAAAAAGATGTACGTATGCATATGTGGGACAATGTGAGAGTGTTTGCATTTATGTATATATGGTGAAATTACTATATAAATTAATATTAATTCAATTAAATTTAAAAAATTATTTTCGCTGTGGTACTACAAAAGACACTGAGCTAAATCTTATGAGGCTATTTAAATACATTAAAACACAATTCTCTTCTGTTCACTTTGTGAACACACATACACATGTAGTATAAAAGCAGACAAAATAGGATGCAATATTTTGGTGGTACAAAATTTTACAGAGCTACAGAGAAATGAGTTGTTAATTTTGGCAGTGGAGCCATAAACAATTAGGTAACTCTTCATGAGAGGAGTAATCTTCGAGTCAAATCTTTAAAAATGAGTTTAAAAATCTTGCTATAGAGCTACCATTTGATCCAGCAATCCCATTACTGGGTATCTACCCAAAGGAAAAAAAGACATTCTATAAAAAAGACATCTATACTAGCATGTTTATAGCAGCACAATTCACAATTGCAAAGATGTGGAAACAACCCAAGTGTCCATCAATAGATGAGTGGATTAATAAAATGTGGTATATGTATACCATGGAGTTTTATTCAGCCACAAAAAACAATGGTGATATAGCAACTCTTATATTATCCTGGATAAAGCTGGAGCCCATTCTACTAAGTGAAGTATCAGAAGAATGGAAAACAATCACCACGTGTAGTCACCATCAAATTGTTATTAACTGATCATCACTTATGTGCACATATCATAGTAATATTCATCTGGTGTCGGGCAGGTGGGACGGGGGAGGAGGAGATGGGTATATTCACACCTAATGGGTGCAGTGCGCACCATCTGAGGGATGGGCAGGCTTGAAGCTCTGACTCCGGTGGAGCAAAGGCAGCATATGTAACCTAAATATTTGTACCCCCGTAATATACTGAAATAAAAAAAAATCTTTCTAATGATATTGGGCAGCAACATTTATTTCTATATTATAAGAACAGCCTGTCAAAAGATATTCGATAGCAGACATATATAATTAGATTTATGTGAAATTCCTATGTAAACCATCAGGCAGAGAGGATGCTCAAGATATAAGAAATACAGGGAAAAGTACAAATCAAAAAAAAGGTGGAAAGGAGCTGACATTTTAATGAGGAAAGAACAGGCATTCAGTAATTCAAATGTAAGTTTTGTATCATGAGGTTTATTAGGAAACGTGGAGATATTTTAAGCAGGAAAATGACAAGATCTCATTTCAGTTTCTAAATAGTTACTGATGCTGCAGTTCTAGAGGGTATTAAATTGAGGGAGGTTTAAATGAACACTGGAAGATGAGTTTGGATGTGGTTGCTGAATTCCATTGAAAAATAAAGGTAACTTTATCTAAGGGCAGTGACAATGGGAATCAACAGATATGGACTAATGATAGTAAGAAGATAAGAAAGATATAACTTGGAAATTGATTAGAGGTATGGTCTCAAATATAAGCAAAGGCATCATTCCAAATTATCATGTTCTATTATTTGCTATTATTTTATTTTTTGCATGGAGAGGTCTTCCTCTCTCCTACCTCTACCATATGCATAATCTCATATTTCTAAGTTGAAAATATCATTATTTATACATTAAAAATCTGATAATGGAAGAAGAACAAAAGAAAGACTGTAAAGTTATATTCTTGGTACTTTGGTTTATGGGAATAATTTTTGTTTTATTCTCTTATCCTACCTATTAAAATCATGTACCCTTATTGATTTTGGTAAGAATTCTATAAATGGAGGATTAAAGTAAGATTGTTACTTACTCTAATTTCAAAGATCTCTTTTCCAGTTTATGTGGATATCCACATGTCAGAAATTATATTACAGATTTGCCTTTAAATTATAATATGATGTTGATCCATCATCAATACATTAATCAATTTGCTCTTACCAATTAACAGTATAAAAGCCATTCATCATCTGAAGCAAATACTTTTTTATAAAACCCATGAAAATTGCCTATGAAGTTCATAGAAAAATATTCTTTGTCACAAAGTTGAATGTGCAAGGATAAATTTTGATATGGTGTCGATGCATCAAAATAACACATTTCATGCTGTGTGATAAAATTTTCACTGCTATCAAACTCAGAAAAATAATATCTTAACAGGTTTACAAGAAAGCAAAACATGCTTCGTTATCACTTTGAATATTTCATGAGATCAAGGGAAGCATTTTTTTTCTAGGGAAGAATCTGTTTCGTTACTGAGAAAAACTTGTTTAGCTTTGAAAAGGTCAACATTTCTGAGATAAATGTCATATTTTTACTTAAAAAATAAGAATTTCCAAGTTTTCTCAGAGTGAAAACCCACAATTGAATAGTTACAATACAGTTGTATTTGTAGATATTCCAAATTGAGTCAATATGTTTTATAATACAAAATTAATCAAAATTAATTTTAGTGTCTCAGACGTATATTGTGTCAAAGCCATTGGAGTATTTTGTCTTGATTCGAATCCAAAATCTCCTCCTCACTGTGACAAACTAACTTTTCTAGATCCTTGTATTAATTTGGTAAGGAAGCATAACAAAATACCATGAACTAAGTAGCTTAAACAAAGAAAAGTAATTTTCTCAAATTCTGGAGGACGGAAGTCCAAGAACAAAGTGCTGGCAGGGTTTGGTTTCTTCTGAAACCTCTCTCTTTGGAGTGAAGATGGACGCTTTCTCACTGTGTCCTCACGTGGCCTTTTCTCTGTGTCTGTCCATCCCTGATGTGTCTCTCTCAGTTCTAATTTCCTCTTCTTATAAGGACAACAATCAGATTGGATTAGGACCCACCCTAATGGTCTTGCTTTAGCTTAATTATCCCTTTAAAGTCTCTAAATCCAATTAATCACATTTTTGATATACTAAAAGTTAGGGATCCAACATATTAGGTGTGGGGGGGACAATACTGAATGCATAAAAGCC
This sequence comes from Indri indri, assembly GCA_004363605.1. NCBI lineage: Eukaryota > Metazoa > Chordata > Mammalia > Primates > Indriidae > Indri > Indri indri. The sequence continues at coordinate 3,591 of RJWJ010038972.1, read as the reverse complement.
CTAATTTCTTCAGAATTAAAAAAGCAGGTTTATCATTTTTAAAATCACTTTAATATCAACACTGAACAGAAACACATTTTACCCTCAACCCTACTTGACATGGAGTAAAATTAATTCAAGCATCAACACAACTATAAGGAAATTTTTCTGAGATATTATTCAGCAATTACCATTTTTTAATTCCATCTGTAGTACTCATAAAACTATTACTTAACTCCAAATATATCTAAAGTCATTCATAGCAACATAATATTGAAGCAAATTTTTCATATCAGATAAGAACCAAACTAACAAAATAAATATTCTAGGTTTTACCAGGACATATCTCCACTTGTCTTTCAGTTGATTGACAGCTGGCCAATTCTTCGCTTCATCTGTAATCTTAACTGTGTAAACCTCATTTTGTTAGCAATGCATATACCACTTTGGAGAAGGTTAACAGCTATTCTAGTGTTTGAAATAAATAAAATTTTAGTAACTGACAAGCTTCTTTTAAATAACTGACATGTTATGAAGTAAGAGGACAAATGTTTTAATGGAATGTTGACGATAATCCATCTCAAACTGGTCGCTAGTAGAATGTTAAATGGTGATTTAATGGAAACACTCATGCTCAATATTACCAATATAATTTAAAATTATCCAGGACAGACTGATCAATACATTAACAACAACAAAGAAGCTACACTTACATAACATATATTAGCAATTCCCTTATTTGAGGATGATATGATTATTTTGTAGAAAATAAAAATGTAAAACACCTTACAAGTAATGTGAGGGATATTCTTTACATTACCTGCATTGTATTTTCAATACATATAAAATATTTAATAAATATACACATACGAGTGCTGTCCAGAAACTATCCAGCCATGTAACTGTACTCTTTATATTAACAATGGTTGGATACTTTCTGGACAGCCTTGTATATTTAAAATATATATATAAATGTATATATTTAGATACATAAAAAATACATCCTGAGCAAATGTTGAGATAATTCTGCATTGTTTCTGGCTATTGGCTATAATAAAAATAAAAGTTTCTCCACAAATAAACATATATGTTTAGTACAATGACAATCAAATGTGAAATATTTTTTTTAATTTTCCATTTGAAAATGGATAAATCAATAGGTATGAAAAGCTAAGAAATTCTGAGGGAGGGGAAGGCCATGGAGAGAACCTGTCTTAGTAGAAATTGAGGCATATATTAAGCTTCTAATAATTAGCCAATTGTGGTCTTGTTTCTGGAATAGAGAGCTGATTTATATCCCAGACTGAGAGCCGAGAATATACATAATTTAATATTTTTAATTTAATAAATTCCATTATAACATATTAAAGAATCAAACATAGGTAACTACTCATCTACATTCAGGATGAAAAAAGACTTTAATAGAAAAAATGCAAAGGAAGGAAAAAGTGTAGGAAAACTTTTTTGGTCTCATTTCCTAACCCCATATTCTCACTCTTTAATAAATCCTATTGATTTTACTTCCAAAACATATTACTTATCCGTCAATTTCTCTCCATCTTTCCTGCCACCACATAAAAGGTAGTCCACAGCTGGACTAAGACAGCAGTCTCCTGAAGTATTTTCAAAAATCTTACCCCATTAGTCTTTTTAACAGCAAGGCTATATTCTAAAACCTAATATTTGCTAACAATTATTGAACATTTACTATAGGCCATGCACTATTCTGTTTCTTTGGCTATAATAATGCATTAATCTTCATATTACTCTTAATGAATGGTCCTCGTTTTCAAATGAAGAAACTGAAATGTGGAATAATTTATGACCTTAACATGCATTAAGTTAACAAAATCGCACAGCTGGAGAGTGGCAAGGCAAGATTTACAGCCAAGCAGCTACATATACAGCCTACACTCAATTCTATGTTGCGTTGCCCCTGTAAAGCAGCCTTGGGATTTATCTAAAATTGAAAAGAATAACCAGCTTCCATTCATGGCATATAAAGCCCTAGCTGAGCTGACTGCTTGCCCCCCTCTCAGCTCATTTTACATGACTTCCACCCACTCATTCACAAGCCTCCAATTATACCATTCTTCCATTGAATTCCTTGCCCGCTTATTCTTACCTAATATTTTGCATTCCCCTCTGCCTGGCACTTCCCAGTTTCCTTCAAATGGTAACTCCTCTGAGATTAATTACCCTGTATAAAGTAATCCCTCCCCTCAACACATACTACTCCAGGGGTTATTACAACATCCTGTTTATTCTTCATAGCACTCATCACTATCACACATTTTCATTTTTATTTGTTAATTTATTTTTTGTCCTCCCACAATTAGAACATAATCTCTACGAGGTCGGCTTCCTTGCCCTTTTGAATAGCGATCTAGCGACAATGACTTAATCACTATGTGATACAGAATAATTTCTTAAATTAATAAAGGTATGTATTAATGCTAGACTAAAGATGCAAAACTTATATATGCTAAAAAAATGCCATTTGAACTGAATACTTTCCACTCAATTCTTCTGTAAACCTAAAACTGCTAAAAAATAATGTCTAATAATTAAAATTTAAATAACATTAAAAGAAGAAAAGCATTTTCAACATCATGCTACAAAGAATTAAAATTTCTAAATGTGAAATTTTAGAATTTATTTACATATAAAACATCAAGATGCCAATTTTAAAAATGTGCAAAGTACACTGAAGATTTAGATACCCGGAAATCCAAATGTTGAATAAGTATATGAAATAAATTGTAGATTCTTTCCCTTTGAGAACTTATATTATCCTGGATAACATGGACAAGAAACATCAAAAAATAAATTTATTCCAACATGTAAATGAATAAATTTGTAACAGGTTAGGTAATTAGATCTGTTTGATAAACTGATAGGAACAATATTAAAGCAAGGTAAGGATATAGAATGCCATAGGTATTTATTGAAATGATTGATAATATTTGTTAAACATTTATATAAATGTACACATCTAATTCTTTACAAAAATATTTCATTAAATCCACACAACACCTATGAGGAAATTTCCAGCATCCTAAAATTTTATACGTGGAAACTGAGAAATGGAGAGGTCAAGGTACTAGCCAGCAGCACAGGCTACCAAAACACAGAGCCTGGATTCTAAGACGGTGAAGCCCATACTCTTAAAAAGGAAGTTACCACCTCAAATATTTTGTACCAATAATTAATGAATGAGTGAATAAATGGTTGAGCATTTTCTATTTGGCCAAATTCATCAAATTATATTCAAAATTACTAAATTATGTTCAAATTAATTTTTTTCACAAATACAATACAAAATCATATCTGTATGAACTAATCTTGACTTTTGCCTTAAAGTGTGGGAAATCACATTTTGTCTGCCAGAATGGACATTTAGCAAATTAGATATTTGTTTTCATTAATCTAATTGTCCTTTTAAATCTCTTATCATGATAGTTTAACCCCTAACTGCCAAATTACCACTGAAAATATCAAATTAAGCTATTTTCTTTCTTGAAAGACTATTTATAAATCATAGCTGAGCAGAGCAGAGTCACCTAGATGACTCACTCAATTTGTTTGGTGTTTTATGAATTTATTCATCAG
>RJWJ010038971.1:0-14767 GCA_004363605.1 Indri indri | reverse complement strand
AATCATAGAAAGTTCTTCCCCACATTGGGCCAGAATCTGCCTCCTGTAACTTATTCCCATTTATCCCAGCTCTGCTCTCTGTAGCCACAGGGGATGTCAGCGTTCCCTCCAATGTGACAGCATACAAATACTTGAGGATAATTACCATGTCCCGAATCTCCTCTTATCCAGACTCCATGTCCCCAGTCCCTCAGAAGACTCAGCTTTCAGCACGGCCCCCATACAACAGGAGGGGAAGCAAGCACTCACCACACTTCACCATTCCTACTTCATAGCACTTCCGAAGTCGGCAGGCCTGGCAACTTTTGCGCCGGTTCTTATCTATTGTACACTGATTTGTAGCTGGACAAATATAATCATTATGTCCTATAGAAGAGCAGGGGGAAAAAAGGAGGTTATTTTTACAATATCTTGGTTAAATCTCTTCCTAGTCAATAATCCTGATAACACTACCCAGCAGAGAGACAGGGGACATCTTCTTAAAGACAGGTACAAGTACAAAGGTCAAAGTTAAGCCACATTATCACCTCATTAATGAGTAAAGAACTAGGAATATCTCAACATCCTATTTTTTCACTGATAGGTTATTATCTGCATATTCTTAGAATGCTCAAGAGACATTTAGAAATAGTCTTCTTTGGACATGGAAAGTGAGAGCCGCATGAAATTGATTTGTTTCAAATCACAGAACTCCTTAAGAGTTGTACTTGTGTATCAGGTCACCAAATTTGACTATTTGTATTCTTTTACATATATCCCTCTTTGGGATTTAATATGATATTTTTATGGGAATTCATAGTCAAATAAGAGAACTAAACCAAAAGAAACAAATAAATTAGCAATCTAAATAAGAACAGAAGTACTGCCACTTGACAATAGTTGCAGTGGGTTAGATTATTGTTCCCAATTCTTCACTCTCTCCCCAACGTTGTGACCCTGCAGTGTGCTAGAGTGGGCATACTTCCCCACCAACTGGTGTTGTGCTTGACTGTGGCACTCTCCGTACCCAATGGCATGTTAAAAGATGTGCTACTCCAACAGTCTGGCTTGGCCTCTCGATCTCCTATGAGATAGTCATTGGTCCAACGAGAATGTGCAGACATGTGGAGTGGACTTGAACTCAACCCAGAGCCACACCTTATGAAGTAGATCTACCCTAACCAACTTAAAGACTCATAAGTACAAAAAATAATTCTCATTGGAGTAAGACACTAAGAGTTTCAAGTTCTTAGTTATATAGCAATCTCTAAGACAATGGTACTTTTTCTTTTACTAAGTCCATTTTTCTGCAGAAGGACAATGGTACTTTTAATTCTTTCATGCAAAGATAAAAATATTTACATTTCAGAAATTAGTTATTTCAGATGCAGTATGGAGAACAGATTTCAGGCAGCAAAATTGAAGGTAGCCAGGAGACCAGGTAAGAACATGCTGCAGTTGTGCAAATGAGAGAGGCTGTCTGGATTGGGTATTGGTAGGGAGGGCGATGCAGCTACGTAGGTCTGAAAGAGGCTTAAGAAGTAGAAATTATAATAGATGAAAAGCAACAGAATAGAGTATTTAGATGCCTTTATTTCTTAATTGTGTCTTTCTGATAAACAATATGGCCTGAATTTCTTACATTAAGCCTGTAGTGGGCCAGAACTTCAGTGTGGAAAATGGATGAATCTCAACGATAAACAAAATGAACAAGTCTTAAAAGAAACAAGTCACCAAAGAACATCTAGGAGAAATTTTATTTATGTAAAGTTCAAAAACAGAGAAAATGAAACTATAGCTCTTAGGGATTCCTGTATAAGTGGCAAACCACAGCAAGGAAGGCAAACGATAGGACTGTCTCACCTCTGGAGGGGAGGGAAGGAGCCGTGATTGGAAGGACCACCACAGCGATTCTGGGGCACTGCTGTATTCTATTTAATTGCCTGAGCCTAGTTACACAGGAATTTGCTTTATAATTATTCTTTAAACTGGACATGCTGCATGCAGAATTCTACCTGTATGTTATCATACGATAAAAAGTTAATTAAAAAACTAACTCCAACGTTGTTATAGTCTTCTCAATCTCTTAAATCTACATGGATCTCTCTCACATGGCAAAGAAGATGCACGTGAAGTGCAACCATGTTTTGCAAGCTTTTCTTAGGCTCCTTTTCTTCTGTTACACTTATTAACTATAGTTAATATCTTTTATTTCAGACAATAGCATATCTAGTATGGCCACAATTTATTTATCTTTGAATCTACCAGCTTTCTTTCTATATATGAGGACGGAGAGCTAGAAGGCTCATCACCAACCAATTATTTCTGGGTGGCAGAATTTGGGGGTGATTTAACTTTCTTCTGCATTGTATTTTTCTGCATAGTTTGGATGTTTTTATCATGGGAATACATCATCTTTACAAAAATGCAGTGTTTTCGCTGTTCTTAAATGCCGTAGTGAGCAGGCTGAGGAGGGTGCCTATGCAGGGGCATGGGGTGAGTGGTGGTAGACCCTGAGCAGGGTGAAGAAGGCTTCTCTGTGGGACAGTCCCCAGTGCAGGGCATTGAAGCCAAAGTGGGGTAAAAAATGTGCCCACTGGAAGAAGGGACAATGACAGCGACAGAAAATTTTTTATCACATAAAGGTATTAATCAAATAAGTAAATATATTAAGGATCATAGCACCCAGGTTCCTTCTGGTAAAGAAAGGAGACACGAATATGGACAGAGAAAAAACTAGAACAAATCTTGTGGTATTGAATTGGAATCAAAGATATTGGGGTGAACATATGGTTTAATACATATAGAAACAAATGTATGTATATAATGCATACGTAATATGGATATATATGTATACACACAAATATATTCCCTTACTATCCTCTGAGAGGACCCAGGAACAGGACATCAGTAATCAGAAAACTATCACCCAGATCTTGGTTTATAAACATCATTCTCCCCTAAGGGCAAACAGGACTCAGTGGAAAAACAGCTTATTCCAGGTCTGGGGCAAGTAAAGTACAAGATAAGCCTGAAACATCTTACAGTGCCAGGAAGAAGTGCCCAAAGAATTATGGGTACATGTCAAAAAAGACACAGAAGCCAGTTAAAGGGGCTCCTACTGGCAAATCAGAGATCATCTGGACATCGAAATAATAAATAAGGATACTAACAGACAGCAACCCATTGTAGAAAATTGGAAACCATAAGTTATGCTGATATAAATTAATTAATTGAAGGTTTAATGAGGAATGGGATAGTCACATAGCCTCAAGGGATCTCCTAACAAAAATACTCATTAATTACAAAGGGAAAAGGTAATTTTAGAATCAAAGCCTGGCAGACATCACTTGAACCAAATACCAAAGTGAACATCACTAGTAATGGGACAAATTGAAATCACGTACCACATGAAAGGAGCTAGCAAAAGGAACATAGCATCGTTTCTGTGACAGTCCTGCCAATAATGTGTAAGCTGAATCTAGTGATGAGGAAACATCAAACAGACCCAAAATGAGGGACATTCTGCAGGATAACTGGCTTAAATCCTCAAAAGTGTCAACATCATGAAAATCAAGGAAAAGACTAGGAAACTATCCCAGACAGAGACTAAACACAGCTAAGTGCAAAATGTGATTCTGAACTGTGAGGGGCACAGTCATGAAAACTGGCAAAATTTGAATGGAGCCTGAAGATTAGATGGTAGTAACGTATCAATGCTAATTTCCCAATTTTGACAATTGTGTTGAGCTATATAGAAAATACAAGTGAAAGTGTTCGAGGATAGTGGGGCAGGGGACACAAAAAAAAGTATTTGAGGGTAATGGGGCATAATGTCGGCAATTCATTCTCAAATGATTCCAGGAAAAAAGGTCCTTTATATTATATATGCACATTTCCGTAAGCTTGAAATTCACTTAAAAAAAAATTTCCATTGGCTCCCCAAACAATATGGCTGCTTATTCACTCAAATACAGATAAATACAAATAAATACTCAAATACAGACAAATTGAAATTTATATTTCACATTATTGTTTTAATTCCTGAAATAAAGTTTCTTTTTCCAACTTACCAGATTTTAAAGAACATTCCCCAAAAAGACATGGTTTCGTGTTTCATCCATAATCAAATTCTATAATTCTGTCCAACTTTAGGTAGCTTCCAATAACATTTGTTCAACAAAACACAAATTGAAATTCAATTGTTAGTTGCTTTACCACCATGTCCCTGCATTGGTCTCAAGTAACAGCAAAGGTATGGACTACACAGTTCTAGGAGCAGTGAGACACCTCCCCTCACAGATGCAAAATCACTCGCTATCGATGACTCTCCCTAGGGCCACATGCAGGAAGCAATGCCTGCCCAGCCTGACACACCGTGTGTGCTACCTGCTGATTTCCAGTACTTTTCATCGACATTTAATCCTATAACCTTCCTACAAAGAACTAAGACCCTCATTTTATAAATGAAAAAACTTTAAGCTCCATTCAATAATCTCCTTAAGGTTATCCTTTTAGTTTTTTATAAAAAACACAAATAAAGACCTAACTTTCCTGATGTAATGGACTATTAGAAAGATTCCTTCCAAAATAATTCTTAGGTTTAACAAAATCTTTACTTCTCTTAAGGATGGGAAGCCATGTAATAAGATTATTCTAGGCCAGGTACAGTAATTCAACGCCTATAATCCTAGCACTTTGGGAGGCCAAGGCAAGAGGATTGCTTAAGGCCAGGAGTTCAAGACAAGCCTGAGGAAGGGTGAAATCCCATCTCTACAAAAAACAGGAAAATTAGCCAGGTGAGGTGGCATGTGCCTTGGAAGGCTGAGGCAGGAGGATTGCTCTAGCCCAGGAGTTTGAGGTTGCAGTGAGCTATGATGACATCACTGCACTCTGTCCGGGTGACAGAGTGAGATCCTGTCTCAAAAATAAATAAAAATAGAATTATTCGAACATTCCTATGGACAAATAAACGAGAAAAATGGCCAAGACCTTTTTTTTTTTTTAACTTGTACCAGCATGTATAAAAGGCATAATAAGGCTGGGCACAATGGCTTACGCCTATAATCCCAGCACTCTGGGAGGCCAAGGCAGGAAGATCACTTAAGCTCAGGAGTTGAAGACCAGCCTGAGCAAGACTGAGACCCCATCTCTACTAAAAATAGAAAAAATTAGCCCGGCATGGTGGCACATGCCTCTAGTCCCAGCTACTTGGAAGGCTGAGGTAGGAGGATCATTTGAGCCCAGGAATTGGAGGCTGCAGTGAGATATGATGATGCCACTGCACTCTAGCCCAGAGCAACAAAAGCAAGACTCTGTCTCAAAAAAAAAGCATAATAAAACTACAATAGTTAAAATACTGTAGTACTTACACAAGAACAAAGAGATAGACCAACAGAACAGTTAGAATAAAATGCTAGTTTATATAAGAACTAAATATATCATATATACATATATAGAAGCAAAAAAAATCAATGGAAACATGAAAAGATGCTCAAAATCAAAATCATTAGTAATTAAGGAAATGCAAATTAGAACTATAATGAGATATTACTATATATCCATTAGAGTGACTAAAGTTAAAAAGACTGATAATACCCAGTTTTGGCAAGGAAGTAGAGCAATGGAAACTCTCATACATTCTTTTCAAGAATGCAAAGTGGGCTGGGCACGGTGGCTCACGCCTGTAATCCTAGCACTCTGGGAGGCGGGCAGATTGTTTGAGCTCAGGAGTTCGAGACCAGCCTGAGCAAGAGTGTAGACCGTCTCTACTAAAAAAAAATAGAAAGAAATTATCCGAACGACTAAAAATATATAGAAAAAAAATTAGCTGGGCATGATGGCACGTGCCTGTAGTCCCAGCTACTCGGGAGGCTGAGACAGTAGGATCACTTGAGCCCAGGAGTTTGAGGTTGCTGTGAGCTAGGCTAACGCCACGACATTCACTCTAGCCAGGGCAACGGAGTGAGACTCTGTCTCAAAAAAAAAAAAAAGAGAGAAAAAAAAGAATGCAAAGTGGTCTAGCCACTTTGGAAACTGTTTTTTTTTTTTTTTTTTTTTTTGCCATTCTTCCCAGAAAACATGTTAGTTTCTAATAAATATACACTTACCATACAACCAGCAATTTTAATCCTAGATATCTGAGGAAAAAACATGTCTGCACAGAGAGATATACATGATTGTTCATAACAGTTTTATCTGAAATAGCACAAAACTGGAAACAACCCAAATTAATGAATATACAAACTGTGGTATATCTATACATTGGAATATTACTCAGCAACAAAAAGAAATGAGCTACTGATACATGAAACAACACAGATAAATCCCAAAGGCATCATGAGAAGTGAAAGCCAAACAGAAATGGTTGTATTCTTTACTATTCTATCATATGACATTCTAGAAAAGGTAAAACTATAATGACAGAAAACAGATCAGTGGTTCCCAGGGCCTGGGAAGTTCAGAGGAAATTGGCTGCAATGGATACAAGGGAACTTTTTGGGGTGATGATAACATTCATATCTTAATTATGGTGGTGGTTACATGACTACATATATTTTTAAAACTCATAAACCCATAATTAAAATAGGTAAATTTTAATGTAAATTATATCTCAAAATCAACTTTTAAAAAATCAGCTTCCAAATTCTTTTCCACAGAGGTTGCACTAATTTGCAGTCCCACCAGCAGTGTAAGAGTGTCCTGTCTCTCCATATCTTCGCCAGCATTTGCTGTTTTGGGATTTTTTGATAGAGGCCAATCTCATGGAGGTTAGGTGATATCTCATTATGGTTTTGATTTGCATTTCTCTAATGGTTACAGATGTTGAGCATTTTTTTATATGTTTGCTGGCCATTATTCTGTCTTCTTTTGAAAAGTTTCTGTTCATTTCCTTTGCCCATTTATTGATGGGGTTGTTTGATTTTTTTCTTGTTGATTTTTTTAAGTTCTAGATAGATTCTTATTATCAGCCCTTTATCGGATGTATAGAGAGCAAATATTTTCTCCCATTCTGTAGGCTGTCTACTTGAATGTTTATGGCAGCACAATTCACTATTGCAAGGATGTGGAAACAACCCAAGTGCCTGTCAATTCATGAGTGGATTATTAAAATTTGGTATATGTATACAATGGAATATTACTCAATTATAAGAAACAACAGTGATCTAGCACCTCTTATATTTTTCTGGATTGAACTTGAGCCCATTATCCGAAGTGAGGTATCACAAGATCGGAAGAATGGGCTCCACTTGTACTCGCCATCAAATTGGCACTAACTGATTAACACTATGGTGCTCACATGGCAGTAATATTCTCCAGGGATTGGGGGATGGGGGGAAAACTCACAACTAAAGGACACAGGGAGCATTGTAGAGGGGAGGGGCATGCCTCTAACCCTGACTTGGGTGAGGCAAAGACATAAAATGCAACCAAAATGTTTGTACTCTCATAATACTCTGAAATAAAAATTAAAAAAAAAATCAGCTTCCATATTTTAAGTCAGTGAAAAATGGATGAATTTATTCAATATAATGATTTGGAGAAAATTGACTATTCAGAGATAAATACATTTGATTCTTATTTTACTCAGTATGCCAAATGTATAATATATTCCTTCTGAATTAAATAATGAAATGTAAAAACAAACTATTAATAAAATAGAAGCAAAAGTTTATATATAATATCTGGATGTGAAAGGACTTTTTAAGTTTAAAAATTATATACAAAACTATCAATGTTGGTGATATTTGACTATTTAAATATTAAATATTTCTTCATGTCAAAATCAGAGTCAACTGGAATATTTGTTGTACATGATAAAAGGTTAATAATATAAAAAGCACATAGCCATTTATAAGGAAAATGCCAGAACTCAATAAAAAATGGGCAAAATCTCTGAATAAAGAGGATAAAAGAAAAAAATACAAATGGCAGATCAATTTTTAAGAAAACATTTACCTCGCTAGTAAAGAGAAGCAAATTAGAAACCAAATGATACCATATGTCACCCATCAATCTAGCAAGATTTCTTCTTTTTGATGATAAGACTTGGTGCTACCAAGAGTTTAGTAAAACCAACACTCATACACTGCAGGTAAGTTTATGCAGCCTTTCTAAGAAACACTTGAAAATACCTGTCAAGAATTTTAAACATTAATACACTCTGACCCTATAGATTTATTCTAAAAATACATTCAGAAAAACTGTTAGAGACTTTTTCAAAGCTTCATGAACATACATATTAACCACAGCATTATTTAAAACAATAAAATTAACTGACAATAAGGTCTTCTACAATGAAGAGTAAAATAAATTGGATCACAAGATAGAATATTATGTAGTTGTGAAAAAGGTTTCTGGAAATCTAACGACTTGGGGAAATGCTTATCAAACAGCATTAAGTGAAAAAGGATACAGAACTCTACACATAATAGGAGCCCAAATAATTTTTAAAAGTCATCATTCAAGGAATTGTTGAGTGCCAGCAGTGAACAAAATGGACAAACATTCTTGCTCTCATAAAATGTATAATCTTTTTATTTTTTATTTTTATTTTTTTTGAGACAGAGTCTCACTCTGTTGCCCAGGCTAGAGTGCCATGGCGTCAGCCTAGCTCACAGTAACCCCAAACTCCTGGGCTCAAGGGATCCTCCTGCCTCAGCTTCCCAGGTAGCTGAGACTACAGGCATGCGCCACCACGCCCGGCTAATTTTTTCTATATATTTTTAGGGTTGTCCAGCTAATTTCTTTCTATTTATACTAGAGATGGGGTCTTGCTCTTGCTCGGGCGGGTCTCGAACTCCTGAGCTCAAATGATCCTCCTGCCTTGGCCTCCCAGTGTGCTAGGATTACAGGCGTGAACTCCTGAGCTCAAATGATCCTCCTGCCTTGGCCTCCCAGTGTGCTAGGATTACAGGCGTGAGCCACCACACCCAGCCAAAATGTATAATCTATTGTCTTGTTCACCACTGTATCTATAGAGCCTAGCACGGTGCTCAATAAGTATTTGTTAAATGACTACCAATAAGAAAAAGAACAAAAAGTAAAGAACAAGCCTGAAAAATAAGCTATGCCTTAATCTCGACCAGAAGTGGTGAGGAACCTCTCCTGACGTCCTCCTTCCTCTCTTCTCCACAACCCAGCAGAGAAATGGCAGCACTTACCACTCTGCTGGTAACGCACTGACTGTGTGAAGAAGCCAACGAGGTCAGCATCAGTGGGATGCCAAGCACGACACAGCTTCCAGGGTACTTGCACAGTGAGGGGGGCAGAAATATGACTAGGATATGGCCGAGTAGTTTACAAATCAAATTAGCAGGACAAGTTTAAAATTATAAAAACAAAAGAATGTTAAATGCAAGGAATTTCTCAAGTTAATAGTGTACCATCCCATCCTATTTGAGACAATTTTAAAAATTGAGTGGCCATGTTCAGTTAATGCAATGCATTTGTGCCAAAAACATGACAGAGCCAAAGAAAAGATAATTTAGGCACTGAACAATTGTAAGAGCTTTAACTCTTCACCTTTTGCACATTTAGAACGTGACAGTTCTGGCGGATGCAGTAGGAAGGAATGACACAGGGAAAGCAGAGGAAACTTACTTTCAACTGTTACCAGCTATAGTCTCAGGGTTCAAAGATATTTCAGGTAGACAGATGTTTCCCCAAATCAAAAAAGAAGGGTCTCTTTTTTAAAGATACAGTTAGTTGTGAAGGAGCTCAAGAAATTTCACACCAACATATGATTCCTTGGTATAAAGAATATCTTGAATTAAAGTCCCTTTAAGATTAAAATGCACTGGAAGAGGCTTTCCCTCTATCTGCATAAACCGGACTGACCAATAAAAACAAAAAAACCCACAACTGACTGCCCTTCCTCTCCCTGTTATCTCAATATATTGCAGGAAAAACCAGATCAAGAATGCAACCAGACCTGGCCCAAATCATTTTAGATATAATACCTGTCTCTTCGGTTAATTTAATTTGCAAAGAGAATCATTTATAAGTCAATCTGTTTCCCCTATCCATTCATCCTCCCTAGCAACCATTTATTGCCCCTAAACAGAATTACCTATACTGCTCGTCTCCCCTGACCCTCTAAACAGCAGGTATAAAAGTATCTGGGTCCCACTGGAATATTGAATAATCGCTCTGATTCTCCTCATGTGCACAGTGAATAAACGTCTTTCTTTTATTAATCTGCCTTATTTATGAGTCGATCTTTCAGTGAACTTTTGGGGGAAAAGGGCGAGTTTCCCCTCACCCTCACAGTTGTAATAGGTCAATATTTCCTTAAGGAGTGAAATCTTGGAACTTCAGCAAGATATAGAATTGTTAATATATCAAGAGTTCAGTTCTGAACTTCAGAAAATCTGAATTGTTCTTAACATAGCAGGGAACTGGACCTGGCCTTATAACCTACTGCTATAATTATCATAAATAAAAATATTCAAGCACTAAATATGTTTTTACACAATCAACCTCATTTCATCTTTAGAACAACTCTAAATATCTCCATTCCACAGAGAAGGAAACAGGCTGGGAAGTAAAGTCACAGTGCTAATAAGTGGGGAATCCAGGACAAAGGTGGCCATTCACACAGGGTGAATTTCAGGGACACTAGGAAGGTGACTCTTTATCTTCCAATATTGTACTCCTCACCACCCTCTGGATTCTGTCAGTGTTTCTCTGCTTGAGGTAAAATGTCTTCTTAATCTAGAGTTATCAGTGGGTGAGTTAACTTAGTAAGTTGCTGTTTACTAAGTAACTTGACATTTGCACGCTATGAATTCCCTTAAGGTTGCTTTGCTGAACTGGTGAAGAACAAAGCACTTGAGGCTTTGATAGAAAAGGGAGGGCAGCTCTCAGGTGGGACACAGGACATTGCCTGGAGGGGACTGTTGAGGGAAAGGTTATGGGGAGAGAGACAGAAGCAGCAGGAGTCACCAAGAAAGTGATGCCAGCAAATCGGGGCTGGTGAGAGAAGGGGGAGTGTGGTGAGGAACTGCATGGAGATGGGCTGACTGACCTTGAAACCAGATGTGCACGACTTCAAGTTGATGAAAAAGGTTATTTTAAAAAGACACCCCAGCCCAGAAGGAATGTGGAGGAAGTTAGCAAAATGGTCTAAACCTAGCCTAGAAAACAAGGGGATTGTGAACTGAGGCTCTACTAGCCCAGGGGAAGACAAGCTTCTAGATCAATCTCAAAGTCCATTGCAGTTGAATTCCTGAGTTCTTACCATTCCCGAGAAATGTATTCATTCTCCCTTCCTCAGAAGCTAGCCCACCATCATGACAGTTAAGCAAACCACATATTAAACAGAAGTCAAAGGAAGAAACAATCTTTGCAACTCCTAATGAGCACAGGTTTTCTTCCAAGCAATGTCTTCTCCCCAGCACCCCTGTGGGTGAAGGTGGGGGCAAGACCCATTCGAGTTGGCTTTATGAGCTTGAGGTTCTGAGGTAGCGAGCTGCAATTAAAGATAAAGTGCTCTGCACTTAAACAACCCACCCCATTACCCAACCCACTGCCAAACACATATGATCCTCTGAACTGCTCATCATGTACTTTTTGTAGCAAACAGGCCAATGGTGAAATCTCTGCCAAGTCATCTCTGCAAAATTGTTTGAAAGCTAAAGTGGAAAACTGAAGAAGCAGTTAACAATACCCTTGTACCTTGAATGCTTCTTTTAAAAAAGGCCTTACATCCTTCACAGGACCAGACTCCATAGTGGTATCCCGACGCGTAATCGCTGCAGACTGCACAGAAGTGGCCATCCCGCTTTGAACTGGGACCATTAACAGGGCTGGCGCAACTGCTCCCACTGGCCTTCCTTTTCAGAGTCTCTCTGGGGAGCGAAGAAAAGAACCATTGTAAAAGAGCACAAAGGGGAAAGGTAGGGCTTTCTAGGAAAAAACAGCATGAACATTGCCTAATTTGATCTCTTTGCCCTTCAGGGCTCATGATAAATGTATTCCAAGAAACCTGATAGAACAAAATCTTTGACACTGATACCAGATGTATGAAGAGCCACACTGTGTGGCATGAGTGGTGTCTGAAGGTGTCCAGTTAGTTTGTGCCCACCCATGCAGTGCTGCTGAGCCCTAGTAGCTATAGAAGGCCCCTAGTAGCCACGGGACAGGGCATATCTCTGAATGTATTAAAGTAACAGCCTAGGCCAGGTGCGGTGGCTCACACCCGTAATCCTAGTATTATGGGAGGACAAGGCTCGAAACCAGACTGAACAAGAGCAAGACCCTATCTCTACAAAAAATACAAAAATTAGCTGGGCATGGTGGGGTACACCTGTAGTCTCAGCTACTCAGGAGGCTGAGGCAGGAGGATTGCTTGAACCCAGAAGTTTGAGGCTGCAGTGAGCTATGATTGAGCCATTACACTCCAGCCCCGGCAATAGAGCAAGACCTTGTCTCTCACACAAACACACACACACACAAGTGTCCTGATTAAATGTTACCCACAGGTCTGAACTATATGCAGGATACGCAGCAGGCTTCTGTAGTTATTAGAGTTCAGTGCTGCATGGATGGGCCTGAACTCACATAACCACTTCCAGACATCGGGCATTCCCAACAGTGTTGCCGCACAGCCCTTCAGATGTTTGAGGTTCCCATGCAAATGGAGGACAAAAATCTCTCATTCTGCAATTTCAGACAAAAGCCTAGATTAAAAATAACTTTAAGAGGAGTAACAAATGAACTTTAAGTTACCTTCAAATGATCACTATGGTTAAAGAGAGAAAGGGGGGAGACAGAGAGAAAGGGAAGAGAAGAGAAAGGGAGTGAGAAAGAAGAGAGAGGAGTACGTGCCTGTCCTGAGAAGGCTGTGGGGAAGCAGAGGCCCCTGCAGGACCAGGGGCACGAGGTTCACAGAGGGAGGGAGAGACCAGCAAGGGAGCACCGAGTTGCACCAGGACCCTGTCTGGTTAGTTCCTGGTTTTGCCAGGGCATGTTCCTTTTGGAAAGGGAATGGTAGAGGTATTATTGATTTATACATATTTTATATTATGGTTGAATTTGCCCACGTGGTAGCATAACTTTGATTAGAATTCAGGCTTAGAGACAAAATATTTCTTCCTTTAAAGGCTGAAGAAAAACATCACTTTAAAAAAGTTATCCACAATTTTTATATTCTCTTCTTTTACCAATAAATAAAATGTTTTTTAAAATAAAAATACAATTATGGTACAATATTGCTTTCCCAAAGCTTTATGGCAACATTTGCAAGTGATGAATTTCAATATCCAAGATGCTCTTAGTACTTTGTTGTTTTGGAGGTTTATCTCCCCCTCCTCCTCCCCTATATACCATCCCTCCTCGGCATACCTACAATTATCATTTAAAATGTTACCAATTCGATGGAAATAATCCATGATATCTTGCTTTTTTTTTTTTTTTTTTTTTTTTTGGAGACAGAATATTGTTCTGTCACCCAGGCTAGAGTGCTGTGGCATTAGCCTAGCTCACAGCAACCTCAAACTCCTGGGCTCAAGCGATCCTCCTGCCTCAGCCTCCTGAGTAGCTGGTACTACAGGTGTGAGCCACTGCGCCCAGCTGATATCTAGCATTTAAAGAGTATTAATATTCTTTTTAACTTCAGGAAATTTCAACTGAAGCCTACGTTTAAATATGATAGTTTCCCACCAATCTTTATAAAATGTCATTTTAGTTCATTTTAAAAAGTTCGTACCAATTACCTGTCTTTTCAGGCTTCATATGTCTAGTATTTCATTTAAGTTATAATACTGCCACAGTTACTGTTATCCTGGAAACAATTTGTCATGAGCACTAAATTGTGATTTCACTATGACTCTAACCTAAAAGTAAAAATTTACTTTTCAAATCCAAATACCTCCGTCAAGAAAAAAGTGATTTGAATTCAGTCCTTATTATTAAGACGATAGTCATAACAGCGAATTCTCCCCACAATGCTGATCTGGGCAGCATATGTTTTAAGTGCTCTAAGTAATCTATGTGACTAATAAAGACTTTGTATAATAGATGTCTTTCTTCTCCCTAAATCATAGAGTGATTTGAGTAATGCCTGTGAACTACTATTCAGAATGACGACTGGATTTACCTGTTTACAGGTAAGCTGTGTTCTAGTGATCTTGCTTCACACCAAGGACTCTTCTGAGGTTCCACATACAGATGTGATGACTGGCAATGGATTGCTAAAGGAGAGAGGTGCCCAGGAGTCGGCCACAGCACATTTGGGCTTGTGGTCTGCTGACCAGTTCCACCTTCTGAGTTATTGATACTGCTGGGAATACTGTAATTCATCACAGCAGGGCTATAGAATGTCATGGCCGAGTATTCATGGCGGCTCTCTACATAGGAGGAGGGTATGTATATGGGGCCATGCTCCAGGGGTAGGATGGATTGGCTGCAGTTGTAGGAGGCAGGAGAGTTAAGGCTAGATGGTGAATTTTTGATATCCATGTCCTGAATAGGTAACAACCGAGAAAACTCCTTGTGAGAAGAGGCACAAAGGGACATTATAATGTTCTCAAAGATTCATGGGCAAGTATAACAGCTGTAAAGAAAAACAAAAGACAATGTTAAGTTGGTTACAGCTACGAGTTATTAAAAAGTATTCAAATACTTTTATTTAAAAAAATGCATTTGTATGGGATTACAAATACATCCTGAAAGATATATACAAAAATGGTAACCACAGAAGGGTGGGAATGCGAAGCATGGCACCCTCACTTTTTATTTCATGAACTTCGTTATTGATTTTTTGTTGTTAACCACAAGAGGTTTT
>RJWJ010038970.1:0-14706 GCA_004363605.1 Indri indri | reverse complement strand
GAGAGGGGCGGGGAGAGGGAGGGAACGGAGCCGGGAGTGTGTGTGCTGTGTGTGGAGAGCGAGGGTGACAGGGGGGGAGAGGGAGAGAGCAGAGCTCGGGAGTGCATGTGTGGCTGTGTGCAAGAGAGAGGCTGTGGGGTGTGTGTGTGTGTGTGTGTGTGTGTGTGTGTGTGTGCGCGCGGTGTGCGGCGCTCAGCAGCAAGCTGCACCTTAAAGGCACAGACCCTGCCTCTGCCTGCTCCCCTCCTCCTCCTCCCCTAGCCAGGACCACCTCCCCACCACATCAGCAGAACCAGAGCAGGGCGCGTCCCCAGCGACTCCAGCCTGAGGGAGGAGAATCAAGCCCAGCCCCTCCACAGCTGAGGCTTGAGAGCTCAGAAATGGGTCCTGCAGGGGAAAGGAGAAAGGGGCTTTATTCCCGAGGAAAGCCAGGCCTCCCCTGAGAACTGGGGGCTGGGAGGGGAGGAGGCCCAGCTCTGGGGCAAGACTGCCTGGGTGGGACCCTAGCTCTCCACCTACTAGGGGTGGGGTCGGTGGAGGGAGTCTACAACCTCCACGCCTCTTCCCAAGGCTGGCGGCAAGGGCACAGAGCTGTGTACCGGTCACTGATGGAGGCCGTGCGGGTGCGCACAGGGGCAGGACAGCCGCCAGGGTCTCTGTTGCAGACAGGAAGCCGCTGTCTCAGGTCTGCACTCTCAGCCTCTCAAGCTCCACCCTCGGGGCAGGAGCTGGAGAACAGAGAACTAGGGTATTTGTTTTCTTCCCACGGCAACCTGTCACTCCCCGCACTGTCACACCCGGTTGGGGCTCCAAGGCAGAAGGTGGTGGGTGAAGCAGAGGGAGGCTAAGACCTGCTTTCTAATCCTGCCTCTGCCTCCCATTCGCTGTGTGACTCTGAACAGGTCCCTCACCCTCTCTGGGCTGCTGTTGTCCCCTCTGTACAATGGAGATATTGGGTGCCCAGACTGTGCCAGCTCTTCTAGCTGACGTTCCCCTGCTCTGGATCCAATGGTGGGCATCATTTGGTGAGAAAATGCTCGCACCTAGGAAAAGGATAAGCAGTTGTCTAGCTCTGAATCCTCCCTGCTCTATGCCAGAGCCACAGAAACTATTGTGCACTGGAAATGTCCACGGAAATCTCCTGGTCCAAGCGCTCCATTCCCAGTCGGGGAAACTGAGGCTGGGGGGAAGGGGCAGGTGGCGAGTTGCCCAAGATCTCAGGGAGTCAGAGCCTCCAGCTCCTCAGTAGGGCAGGGGCGCTGAGGAAGCAGCGGGAGTGGCGAGGCCGGGAAGAGGAGGAGGAGGAGCAGCCCGGGGCGCGCCCCACAGGCCCGACCCCGCGGGCCCCTTCCGGCCCCTCCCCCAGCCTGCGCACCGTCCCGCCACCTGCTCCCCCGCCCGCTGGGGCGGGGCGGCCGCCCCCGTCCCCATGGCAACGCGCAGCCCCGGCCTGCCTCCCGGGCCTCCCCGCCGCCGCGCAGCCCATCTGGCCCCAAGCCCACCCCAGCTGGGCCGCCCGCGGCCGGTCCCGCCGGGGCCCTCGCAGACCCGCAGCGCCAGGCGCAGGGCGCCTCACCTTGCCGTGGAGATGGCTGGCTGCTGGGCGCACGAGGTGGATCCGAAGCCACCCTCTTTGGGATCTCACATTCTAGTCATGGGGCAGAGAGAGACCCCCCCAATGCCCACCCAGCCTGGCAGGAGGCAGCGTCTCAGAATTAGAGGCCAGCTTTCTGGAGACAGCCGACCTGGGTTCCTGTCCCCAAGTAGTGTGACCCTAAGCATTTTACTTAACCTGTTACTCATTTGAAAAGTGGAGCCTATCATAGAACCTGCCTCGGAATGGCTGTGAAAAGCAAATGGGTCAATAAAGAAAAATGGGCTGGTCCGATGGTAATGCATTATCAGAACTTACTAACCTCAGTGTTGCTAAAGTTGGTATACAACCCCCTACTGCTAAATTTGACTGGCTTAAAAAAAATTTTCTTTAAATGCGTGGAGTTAGCGCTCAGTGAATATCAGCTATTATTATTGCTGCAGGCCACAGCGTTGCAAGAGACAGAGAAGTGGCAGGGCCCTAACCCAGCCTGCGGGGGCAGCAGGGGAGGCTTCTTAGAGGAGGTGATGCTGGTTGGAATCTTAGGAAGTAGCAGTTAGTCAGGAAGCCCAGAAGAGCCTTTGCATGCTACAGTAGTAGCATGGGTGGGTGGAAGGGTAGGGAGCCTGGCAAAGCTCCAAGGGTTGCTGGAGAGTGTAGAAGAACTTGGGCTTTAGTTGGAGGGCACAGGGACAAGAGCCATTGATGGGTTTTGAACAGAGGTGTGATGTAGCACTTTGTTTTCCCAGTGATCACTCTGGCTGCCCTATGTGGATTGGCTTAGAGGGGCCAATGTCCTTCTGAGGAATGACAGGGCCTGAACGAGGGTGGGTACAGTCATTGGAAGGTGGGGACAGAATCGGGAGCTACTAAGGAAGTAAGTATGGCAGGACGATGACCTAGAGATTGGATGTGGCGATGGACGTGGACACCCAGCGCTTGGCTTGGGCACTGGGAGGGTGGCAGGGCTAGAAGAGGGGCAGGTCTGGGGGAGGAGGAAGACGAGTGTGTAGCAAGGGTGAGGGTGGGGTGCTGTCCAGCTGAGAACACTGCAGAGTGGAGCCAGGAGGCCTGAGCTGGAAAGACCAGCGTGGGAGACATCAGGGTCTGGATGGTGACAAGTCCCACCAGGGTCTGAGAGCTGCCCCACAGTCATCAGGGTTGGGGGGTGCGGGTGGGGGCGACTGCTCTCTGATTGAATTCTAAGCGCCCTTTGCCTGGGGGCCATGTGGAAGTGGTCCATAAGAAATTCAGGAATTCTGACACAAAGTCCTCGTGTGCCATTATCTTTCTGAGCCTTTTGGGGTTTTAGAGGGTTGTTTGGGGGGAAACGGAGGGCAGAAGGATACAAGGAGATCACGTATTAGGCTGACCTGTCCCAGCTCTGTTGTTTACCTGCTGTGAGGTCTTAGGCAAATCTCACCAGGTCTCAGTTTCTTCCTTGGTGCCCACGTTGTAGGGTTATTGCAGTAATGAAATGGGATGCTAGACACGAAGCTCCCAGCACGGCCTCTGGCACGAGGAAGGTAGTCTTGTTAAACACATAAGTTCCAGGATCCTTCCCAAGATCCAGGAATATGAATTTCCAGGGGTGGCCCTGGGAATCTGCGGGTAAAACTGGTCACGATTGGATCAAAGCCTCCAACCACCACCCTGGGACTCCTCTGGCACTGGCTCCTCTACCAGGTGGCTCCCCTAACATCGCAGCCTGGAACAAGAGTTCAAGTGGCAGCCCCCCTGCCAGGTTCCTCCCTCTCTTCCCACCTGCCTCATCCTTTACAGCAAGGGTCTTAGTGCACACGTACTTGTGTCCACCAGGAGGACAGACCCAGGTCCTAGGAGTGGGTTCAGGGCCTTTTGGGCAAGGAATTCTAGATCCCAGGTACCTTAAGAGTGATCTAGAATGGTGAGCCTGAGCCCCAGGTGGGCATAGGCCCTTGGCCCCACACACGCCTCACCTCGTAGGGAGGCTTGGGGCTGGAGGAAAGCGCAGGAGAATCCTATATAACAGAGTTCGGGGCAGGGGCCAGCTGCCCGGCTCTGTGGGCCCCCCTGCCTCTGTTCCTCTCAGCCCTTCCCACCAAGGCCCTCTGGCCATCCCCCTGCTTCCCAGCAGTCGTATCAGGGAGGCTGCAGCCATTCGTCCACTGCCTGCTACCTGACTGGCTGATGTCACCACAGACATTGCCTCCAGCCACAGCCGCCCTCTGCTGGCCCTGGGGAAGGTGGAATTCTGACGCCTCCCACACCCGATATGTGCCCACTCCCTCACTCGTCATGGGAGGTAATATTATTCTCATTTAAAGACGAGGAAACAGAGGCTGAGAGAAGGCAAAGGAGGTGATAGCATTATAGAGCACCTACTGAATGCCAAGCATGGAGGCAGGTGCTTTTAAATACGTGACCATGCCACACCCCTGACAACCTGTCTGAACCATCCCCAATTTGCAGGAGAGGACGGTGTCGCTCAGGAAGGAAACTTGCCCAAGGACAACCCAGCTGGTGCGAAGCAGAGTCAGTGTTGAAAATCAGGCTGGTTAGACCCTAGCCCAGACCCCAGGGACCCACGGCAGGTCTCCAGTAAGTCTTGCCAAGAGGAGCTGAGGATAGTTGGAAACTGGACCTGCCATCTCCAGTGAGGGCCATGGAATGTGAGGAATGTCCACCCCCAGGGCAAGGCCCTGGGCAAGGTGACCTTTGGGGAGATAAAGTCAAATTCCAGTGCTCAGAATTGAGCCTGGAAGAGACTAGCAGAGGTAGACCTGGGTGGTACTGCCAGGGACCAGAGCAGCTGCATCCCGGCGCCTGCCCCCCAAGCTCCTCCCTGAGCCCTGGTTAAAACTGGGGCACATGATGGGAGGAGACAGTGCTATGGGCCTTAGCCCCTGCTGTTCCCTCCACTGGAATCTTCTTTCCCCTGCTCTCTGCCAACGACATGTCAGCTGCTAGCCTCTAGCCCTGTCCCCAACTGCTACCTGAACATTTCCACTTGGAGAGGCCCAGAGAACGGCAGCCATAGCCATCCAGAACTAAACTCAGCATGCCCCCGCCACCTCCCACCGTCCTCCCTGGGAACGCCACCTTCGTCCATGCTTGGCCACGCGGAAGTCCAGATACTAGCCTTGCCCTTCTCCCTCTCACCCCGTGCATCCGAACTCAATCTCCTAATGCCTCTGGGATCTTCTGTTCCGCCTGCCACTGTACTCCAGTCCCTCTTCTCTTGCCTGGAGCCCAGCTAGCCCTTCTTGCTGCCTTTGGCAGAATCCTCCCCAATTTACAGACAAGCGCACTGCAGCTTAGGAAGGAGAGGTAACTTGCCAAAGGATCACCCAGCTGATAACAGGCAGAGTCAGAATTAAACTTAAAATTAAGTTTAAATTAAATTTCAAATCAGTTATATTTGAATGTCAGATAAGATACGAATTTTTTAGTATAAGTATACCCCAAATATTGCATGGGATATGCTTATGCTAAAATGTATTAATTATTATCTATCTGATATTTAGATTCACTGGGCGTCTTGTATCTTACCTGGCAAAGCTAAGCCAGTGTACTTTACCACTTAAAACTCTCTAGTGGTTTCCTGGGAAACAGAGGATGGACAAAACTCCCATGCTTAGAGCACTCTTCCCCCACTGCCCATCTCCTCCTCCCCTTCAATTCTCAAAAATCACCTCCTCCAGGAAGCCTTATATAACAGCCATAGGCAGGGTTAGGGGCTGTACTTTGTTGTCAGAGGCCACCACACTTCCCTATCAGAGCCCCAGGTATTCTGTACTGCTGTCTGTCCCAGTCAGTAAGCGCTCAGTGAGACCAGAATCTTGTTCTTTTGTTCACTGGTACCCTGGCCCTAGGACCCCGCATGGCACTTAGAATGACTTGCTGCGGAACCCTAGATGAGCTCATTGCCTTCTCTGGGCCTCAGTCTCTCCATCCATATGAGGAAGGGTTATCCAAACCGGTCTGTGAGGCCTCTTCCAGCGTCATTCATGCCTACCCATTTCAACCCGACCTGCACTTTCACCCTGGAGAGCCCGGGCAGCGTGGCCTAGGGAAGAACCCAGAACTCAGCATGGAAGACCCAGGACAAGCCAGCTCCGCCCAGTACTGCGGCACTTCCGGCCATTCCCCACCTTCTCTCTAGCCTGACTTTTCTCCTCTGCCTGGTCCTGTAAAAGTGGGGAGCCCACGGCCAGCCTGGTGAGGCTGTTAGGAGGTTGAAATACTGAGGGAAGCGTGCAGGCCAGGCACACAAGATGCCCTCCCAGAGCGTGAGATTCCTCCCCACTCTTCCTCTCTGCCAAGAAGGCTTAAATGCCCGGGAGGGAGGGGCTCGGGCTCAGGCTGGGGCTGCAAGAGCTCCAATGGGAGGAGGGAAGGAGAGAGAAGCTGGGCTGGGAGCGCTCAGGCAAGACTTTAAATCTGGTCTTCAACTTATTTATTTATTTATTTTTAAAGGGCCTGAGCATCTTCTGCAGGAGACTCAGGCATCGGTCAGCTAGACAGAGAGGTGACCTGGCGTGAATTCTCCCCCAGGTGTAGGGTTTGATCTTTCAGCCTAAGTGGCGGGCTAGGAACGTATGGGTGTAGGTAGAACCGACTCTGGGACACGAGTCCTCGGAGACCCCAAGGTGGGGGGCCTTGTCCAGCCTGTGATCCACTAGACTCTCCAGGCACCCCAAATGGACACAGCCTGAGTGACAGAGGGTGCTCCATGGCTCCAGAAGCTCCCCAACCACCTGTGCCTGACCGGGGCGGGGACGTCGCCTGGGGTAGCCCTGCTCTGTGCGGGCTCAACCAGTGCTTGCGCCAGGCCTTCCCAGGCCCCGTTTTGGTCTCCTCTCCTGGACAGTTTGGGGCAAGGAGGGGGGACATTCCCCTCCAGGACAGACAGTCTGGGACTTTGGAGGGTGAGACCAGAGCGAGAAATCCAAGTGCTGTGAGCGGGGCGGGGGGGATGAACCCGGGCCCTGAGCAGGAGCCTTAGGCCAATGATCTCCACGGCTCTCTCCTCTCCCCCTGCCTGTGCTCTCCCCCTGCCCCGTGCCTTCTGTTCTTCCCATGCCTCTCCCACCTCCTCCTTCCTCCCCTTGCCTGTCCCCCCACCAACCCCAGCCCGGCTGAACTGGCTTCCTGTCTGCCCATTAATCAGGCCAGGACTGACCTCCCAGCCAAAGAGCTAAGAAGAGGAGGGAGGAGGAAGAGGGAGGGAGGGAAGAGGGGTGTGCCCTCACTGAGCACCTGGTCAGCTACTCACCTGTGCCTCCTTATCTCATGGGTCTCCCAGCCACCCTGCAAGGCAGCACCTATTTACAGAGAGGAAACTTAGTCCCCAAGAAGGTGGGTGTTCTGCTGAGCTCGCAGCCTTGGCACTTCCCCTCCTCACTCCAGGGCTCCAAGGCCAATCCAGGGGCTTAAACAGACCGTGGAGGAGGAAGAGAGTCCAGGAGCCCTAGAGAAGGTCACTCCACCATTCAGACGCTGAAGCCAGTGGAGCAGGCAGGAGACCCTGTCCCAAACACGCAGGTGACCCGAGGCAAGCCACTTCGCCTTTCTGAGGATCCCTCTGTCCAGTTAAAATCTGGCATGGAGTGACCTTTGCCCTCCAGGGTAAGGTGATAAGTGCCTGGGCTTTGGAGCTAGACTCATTTCAAACTCTGATTCTACTATCCCTAGTCGAGTGGCTACAGACGAGCCACTCCACTCTCTGAATATCACTTCCCACCCCGTAACATGGGGGTGACGAGGCCATCCACATGGGGCTTTTCTGAGGACCAGGAAGGACAGCGCGGTCAGTGGAGGCTGCACACAGAGGGTGGGGGCTGGAGAGAAACCCGATGAGAAGGCCCAGGGGTGTGAGCCATGGGACCCAGGCCCGCAAAGTCCCCACTGCCTTGCTGGGGGACCAGGCAACTGACTGCCACCACTACCCACCAGTGTCCCACAGGCCAAAGCACCCTCAGGCCTGGGAGGGCAGAGTCCATGCTCACACCTCTGCCTGACCTTTCCTGACCTTTCCGCCCCCTCCGACCCACACCCTGTCCCACCTCTCCCGGCCCATGCCCCTGCCCAGGCAGAGCCATCCTGCATCATTCCTCCCCATCCCTACCCCCAGAACAAAAGGGACTTTTGACATTCTTTGTCTCGGGTAGACTCACTCTCTGAGAGCGGGGCCCACCAGGCCCTGCAGCTGGGACCTGCCACCTTCCCCCCAGTCCAGGCCCGGCTCTCTGGGGAGGCTTTGCACAGGAGAGGGGGGAGGCAGGCAGAGAAGGAGGGAGGGAGGGGCCTTAAAGGAGCAGAGCCTTCTTTCAGAAAGCATTCCCCACCCCCAAGATCAGAATTGGCAGGAAGGAAACCAGATAAGGGAGGGGGACAAAAGGGAGCCTAAGGAGACTGGGATGGGGCTAAAGTGGGGCTAAACCCACTCTCCTGGCTCCCAGCCAAGGGCTCCTTTCATTCACTGATTTCTCAGTGTGTTTTAAAGGAACTGGTCCCAGTGCTGCCCTGATTCGCTGTGTGACCTTGAGTGAGCTCCTCTGCCTCTCTGGGCATTGGTCTTCCTTGTATAAAGCGAAGGGGAAGAATTGGAGGATCTCTCACATGGGAGATTTCCTGAGCCAGACCCTGGCCAGGTGCCAGGATACCAGAGACAAGCCCCGCTCCCAGAATCTCGGTCTAGGATTCCATCAGGAAAGAGCACGAAGTGACTCGAGGAAAAAGTAATATGTTTCCATTAAAGCAGGACCCCCAAAATGGTGGAGGAGA
Source organism: Indri indri (assembly GCA_004363605.1). NCBI lineage: Eukaryota > Metazoa > Chordata > Mammalia > Primates > Indriidae > Indri > Indri indri. The sequence continues at coordinate 6,344 of RJWJ010038970.1, read as the reverse complement.
ACTGGCCTCCAATTGTACAGTCCTGCGTAACCTACAAAACTCTTATACCCCCTTTTTCTATCAACAAACCTGTAAGACAAGACCAAATGTTGTCCTCTTTCCACAGCAAATGAGGCTAGGAGCCCACAGAGGACAGGCCCAGACCCACCCTGGGAGCAGGGGGTCTGGAGAGAGATGTCTGAGCTGATTGGGGAAGATGGGCCACAGGCGGTGGAGGTTCTGGCCGAGGGACCCGCGCGGGCAAGCTCCAGCAGTGAGACAGCAGCCGGGGTCGCTTTGGCTGGAGCCCGGGGTGTGCCTGAGGGGAGGAGAGGAAGAGGAGGCTGGAGGGTCTCGGCTGCCAGGCTGAGGAGTTTGTCCTGTGGGTGCCGGGGAGCCTGGGGGACTTTGTACAGCAGCGTTTATTAACTAGGTCGTAGCAAAGGGAGTGGACGGCGGGGGCCCCGGCGGAGGCCACAGAAGCCGGGACAGCTGTCCACACAGGTACCTTCTGACGAAGGGGCCGACATGCTGTGGGGGAGGGGGCCGTGGCGGGGCTGAGCAGTTCCTCCCAGGAAAGAGGGGAAGTGAGCAGGGAGATGAAGCAGGGAGAGGAAATGAAAGATTAAGTGCATAAAGGCCATAAAGCTCAGAAACGTCCAGGCCGGATGGATTCCCGGCCTACAGATATACTTATGTTCAAGGATGCTCCGCCAGGCCTGACAGCCCCGCAAGAGCAGCCACCCAGGGAGACAGGGGGGACACTGGGCTGGAAGGGACCCCTTGTGCCCTTGTGGTCCTCTCTTGCCACCCTCCTCAGCTACCCCCAACTCCTCCCTGGCTGGCCGACAGCCCAGCTGGAAGCAATTGTGGGAGCCCCCAGCCTGGAGAGCTGCATCCCACAAAGGGCCCTGGTAAATAGCAGCCCACACCCCAGACGGCCTGCAGCACCCCTCCTCCCCCCCCCCCCCCCCTTGCAGCCCCCTGCCCGGAAATTTAAAACAACTGCTCAACACAGTCTTAAATCCTCCAGGAAGGAGCTTGGGTTGGCAGGCCTGGGCCCTGCCTGGAACTCCCTCTCCCCCCAGCCCCCACTCTGAGCTCCCCTGAAATATCCTCCCCCTCCCTAAAGTCTTGCCATGGGCTCCCAGCCTCTGGGCTCCCTGTGAGGCTGTCGCTGCAGGGCACTGAGGCTGTAGCTTGTCCATATTGCCAGGTAGACTGTAAGCATTGTGAGCACAGGGTGGCAGCAGTCTTGTCCCCGCTGTGTCCCCGGCACTGGGTTTACCATGGAACAAATGCACAGTGTGTATATGAAGAATGAATAAATGGGCCTACCATGTGACCCTGGGCCATCACTCTGCTCTTTGGGCCTCAGTTTCCTCATCTGTCAAATGGTCATGATAACCTTCACCCAATTTCTTTCCCAGAGTTGTGAGAATTAAACAAGCACGTTCCTGCCAGTGTTTCAGTAACCACAGGGCTGATGGGTCATAAGGACTCTTGCATTCCTGGCCTCAGTTTGCTTCTCTGTAAAATGAGGGCATAAGTTAAATGCCAACCAGAATCCACTCCCAGACTGGTGATTCTGATTCTCCAGCCAGAGCTAAGGATGCCCAGACTTTCCTCCTTAACCACCTTGCTGAGTGGCAAGGGGCAGGCAGAGGATGCGGTGTCAGGAAAAGAGCCACTATTTTGTGTGGCACCTGACTCGCTATGTGATTTTCTCTGGGCCTCAGTTTCCTTCTCTGTAAAAGGGGAAGAGGTGGGCATAGGATGTCTGAAATGGCTTCTAGCATTCAAGTTCTACGACAGGACACCGTCTGGAGGGCTCTGAGCAGGAGAGTGGTGCGATCAGAGTCCTGTTCCAGGGCACCCACTCTGGGGTGGTGCAGTTCACGGGGACAGGGTGGGGCTTTTGGAATCTGGAGACCTGGAGGGGATGTTGCCTTTGTCCAGGCAGCAGACACGGTGGCCTCCACACCTTTTCTCATGCTGTGCTCCATGCTTGGTGGCCCTGCCTCGTCCCAATATCTCCTGTATTTTCAAACTCACCCGTCTGTAAGACACAGTCCAGGGACCACCTCCTCCATTTAGTGTTTCTAGGTTGTCTCTGATGCAGTTCATCTCCTCCTCCTCTGTCACCCGGTTTCCCCACCATGTACCTTTATCATGGGACATCAGTTCCAATTACTCCGTCCCCAGGTCAGAGTGGTGCCCTGCCCACGCCCATGCCATCTCCAGCAGCCGTCACCTGGCCTGGCCCAGAGGAGGTGCAGTCCCTGCGTACTTTGAGTCCACCTGCAGGGTAGGAGATTGGGCTCCAGCCCCGGCTAAATTGTCAATAGCTGTGTGACCTTGGGCAAGTCACTTCTCTTTTCTGGACGAAGGTGTCTTTTGGCCACATAGGAGTTATCGTCATTATTTATGCCCAGGTTGGGACTCTGAGGGAGGGACCATCCTTGGGCTTCTTCCCTTTCCTGTGCCCCATGATCATGACAAGCCATTACACTGTCGTTCCAGCCAGAGCCCCAGCTCACTGAGAACCTTGGCAGGGCTCCTGCACAGTGGTCTCCACAGAGGGCCGCCCCCAGGCCTGTGTGAAAGGGACTTCTCTACTCCCGCTCCCCAGCCCTTCCCAAGGGCGGGAGCACAGTAGGACCTCCATAAACAGCGACATGTGATCAAATGAGTGGCTTTGCAAAGGGCGGCCAGGAGTATTCACTGCCCAGGCCCAGTGGCAGTCTGCCTCTCTCCCCTGCACCCTCCTGTGCAGCCGTCCTGCTGGGACTAGTCTGGCCTTCCTTGAGCGGCGTGGGGAAGGGGTGCCGTCAGCCCCGAGCAGATGGGTCTTTAGCAGCACTGTTCAGCCCCAGGCAAGCCCTGCGAGAATCTCAGCCAGAAGCCCTCTCCACTCCCCCACCCCCACGGGCTGGGACAGACCTCAGCCAGCAGGCCTCCCAGCTTTGATCAATACAGGGCAAGCAGCCAAGGCGGCTGCAGGCTCCATCCTCCCAGGAGGCCCCAGCTCAGCCGGGGTCACATGGGGGAGGGGGCCAACGCCTGGCTCAGGGGCTCAAGGGGGCGGGGCGGGGCAGGGGAGAGCAGGAAAGGCAGGCATCACTCACACAGTCGTTCGCCCACTCACCCACTCACTCCTCCACACACACTTGTTCAGTCCACAAATACTTAGCGAGCGCCAGCTATGCACCAGGTGCTGTCATGAGCACTGGGGACACAGCAGAGGACAAGATAACAACTCTCATGGAACTGATGTTCCAGTGGGGGAGAGAAACAACAGATGAGTGAACAGACAAAAATAAGAGGTAGTTTCTAAAGGTGATAAAAATAAAACCAGCTGGGGGACAGAGTGACGGGGCAGCACTGACAGAGGGCAGGGAGGATAAGGACTGAGCTGAGGGCCACCATGTGGCTCAGGCCAGGAGATCTGCGTGCAGGAAGCTTACTGGGGTGCACTCCTGGGCTTCACCCCTGCAGGGTAGTTAGGGCAGCAGGGCAGGGTGAAGGGAGAAGTTGGGCTGTGCTGCAGCCACAACAAAGGCCTCGGGTGACCCCACAGGGCTCTGGAGTAAGGACAGCCTTTCGGAGTTGTCCTAGCTCACAGCGGCAGGGCACACTGACCCACCACTGGATGTGGTCACCCCCTGGAAGGGGCGGGACGTGGGGCGAGCCGGCTGTCTTAGGTGGAGAGTCATTCCCGGGGAGAGTTCTGAACGAGGCATGCTCAGCCACAGGGAATGGGTGCCTCCACCCCAGGGGAGGTTTGGAAGGCACACTGCAGCGTCCGCTACATTCACTTTTTGCGCTAAGATCTAGAGGAAGGGCCTTCCAGACAGAGGGAACAGCGAGTGCAAAACCCCTGAGGCAGAAGTGAGCTCAGTCTGATTGAGGCACAGAAAGGCCAGCACGTGAAGTGTGCTGAGTGAGGGGCGAGTTGTGGGACAGCAGTCAGGGAGGTGGGCAAAGGCCAGTCCAGAAGGACCTGTGAACCATGGGACTTGACGCTAAGGGTGATGGGCTTAAAGAAGAGCGTTACCCTGGCTTCTGGGTGGAGAATGAGGGGTGGGCCAGGTGTGGTGGTTCACGCCTGTAATCCCAGCACTTTGGGAGGCCACGGCAGGAGGATCACTTGAGGCTAGGAGTTTGAGACCGGCCTGGGCAACATAGCGAGACCCCTTCTCTAAAAAAAATAACAAAATTAGCCGGGTGTGGGGGTGCACACCTGTAGTCCCAACTACTCAGGAGGCTGAGGCAGGAGGATCACTTGAGCCCAGGAGTTTCAGTTGAGGCTGCAGTTAGCTATGGTCATACTACTACACTCTAGTCTGGGTAACAGAACGAGACTCTATCTCTAAAAAAAAAAAAGAAAAGAAAAAGAAAGTGGGGAATGGGAACAGGGAGCGCTGCTGGAAGCCTTGGGAGTTGTGGGTGGTTTAACCAGGGCATGGACAATCATAACTTAGGAGCCGAGTGCCGAGGTAAGGGAGGGCTGGGATGATACAGGGGCCCAGGGAAAGGGCTCCTGAGACACCTTGGGCTGCCATGGGATGTCGCAGAGGTGCTTCCAGCATCCCATGGGGTTACTAAACCAGGTGAATTTGATTTTTCCAACCTCAAGATTCTGGAATATTGTGGAATTGAGAAGGAGCCTTGGAAACTCCTAGTTCCTCTCCCCAACCTGGGCAGGAATCCCCTTTCCAAACTGGTGACTGGCAAGAGCACAGCCATGCTGTGCCCCACAGGGACGAGGAGCTCACGCCCCCATCCATCGTTCTGCTGGAAATTCTGAGAGCTGCCTCCTTGGAGCTGCTCCCAGGGGCACCTGCTCTGCTCTGGCCCACACTGACCATATCATTTCTCCCTGTCCCGACAGCTCCCAAAAGGCGAGGACATGTTCCCCGTCTTCACCCCCACAGCACATCTTCTTGCCTTGTGAGCTCTCCTGGAGAGCGTCTCAGACTGTGGCCCCTCCCTGTCCCTAGCCTGGTCCCTTGCCAGCCCACCAGCACATTGCTGTGATTTGTGTCTGATTCCAGAAAGGTATGCAGAGAAGTCATTCTGCAGATTTGTAAGGGAAGTACAGTTTCTTCCAAGGCCTGATGCATATGGAAGCACAAAGAGGCTGGGAGTTAGGAGAGCTGGGTTTTAGCCTGTTTATGTGACCTTGGACCAGTCCCTTCCCCTCTCTGGGCTTCATTTACTCTTCTGTAAATGAGGCTGGCCAACTGGATGGTATTTAAGAACTGTCCAGGACCAAAACATCATGCGTCTATATGTAGATTCATTCTTCAAACCCTGAGCCAAGGGACTCACTGTTTTCTTTTCTTCTGACTCCTAGGTCAGAGAATTCCATGCTGTTAGGGCTGGAAAGTCCTCCAAAAGTCTAACTCCCCCACCTCCAGAGCCACTTGCTCTGTCGAACTGGCAAATCAGTTGACTGTCTACCTCCAGAGCTTGTACTCCTCCAGACATGGGAATCTCATTACCTTTATTGGACAGTTTTATTAGAAAGTTCTTCAGCTAAACACAAAGATTCTATGATTCTATAAATAACATGGTGACGCTTATCTTGCTCTGTGTCATCGCTTCCCCATTCATTCATTCAACAATATCTAGTGAGCCTCCGACAGATGACGCAAAGGCGCTCACAGCCAAGTGGTGGAGCAAAATCAAAATTGAAAAGATAGCCGGGCGCAGTGACTCACGCCTGTGGTCGCAGCTACTTGGGAGGCTGAGGTGGGAGGACTGCTTGAGCCCAGGAGTTTGAGACTAGCCTGGGCAATATAGTGAGACCCTGTCTCTTAAAAAAAAAAAGTAATTCATGTTTTTGGAGCATTTACTATGGCCTATCACTGTTCTAAGCACTGTGAATACATGATCTCATCTATCTTCCCAGCAACTCTATGAGACACGTATCCATATTATTGCCTCCCAGTGAACAAATGAACAAAGTGAGGGCCAGAGAGCAAGTCGGGGTTCCAGTAGGAGATGGATAGCAAATGAAAGCGTTTCTTGAAGAGTTTATTAATAATAAAGGGACTATTTACAGAGGTCAGGGGAGGGCTTAGGAAACCTACCAGGGTGGTGCATGCCCTGGGGTTGACAACAGTGGGGAGCCCTTCCCACCTACAGGTCTGAAGGGGAAGGCGTGGGAAGGCTGTCACCAGGACCACGTGAGAGCTGGCGCTGTGGCAGAGAAGCCACCCGACAGGAGCTGTGACCACAGGAGAGTGGGGGTGAGAGGTGAGAAATCAATACTCCTTTCCCTCTTCCCTTCTGGGGCCTCCCATTGCTCGAGTCCACAGGAAATGAAGGCAAGGTTTCCTAGGCGACATGGTCCATAC
>RJWJ010038969.1:0-14705 GCA_004363605.1 Indri indri | reverse complement strand
ATTAGAGTTATTAATATAGGACTTCATAGAAAGTTTAATGTTTTTACTACCTAGAGAAAGTTTAAAATATTTATAAATGCTTGAGTAACCTGAAAGATTAACCATGAAACTGCCAAATGCAGCTAGAAGAAGCAAACCAAAGCCAACTATTCTTCATTTCTGTAACAAGACGTGGGTTCATCCTTGTTCATCCTTCCACCTGGAATTCCTCTTTTTCTCCATCTACCATACATTGAAACACTACCTTTTTTTCACAGTCTTTTTAATGTGCTAGCTCGTACATGATATATTTTTGTTCCATTCAATCGATTGTAATATTTTATCTCTGAATCCATAAATAGTGTAGATACTTCTCATAGAGGAGCATTTATATCGTGGCTTAGGTTATATTTATTTATGTACTTATCCAACTCCCCTCTCTCAATGGATTCTTATCATACTACTTTATCAACTATCTTATTAACCTTACTCATTCCTATCAACTTCTTTGCCCCCTCTACTCAATTTTTGAATTGAATTACTAAATTTTAGAGGTTTGTAGCTTTGTGTGTGTGTATTTTTTTATACATGGTAAATGATGCTTGTGCATTTTGTACATGAATAGGCATTTTAGCAGACTTAAGACATTATCAGTAATTGTTTTGGGGGAGGCACTAATCATGCTACTATGAATTTTTTCATGTGGCATCAATTTTTAATTTTATTTGTAATTCACAGAATTGCTGATTTCAGGCAACACAAATATTGTTTTTATTAGCCAATTTAATGGTTAAATTGTAGAATTTTTCTCTGCATTGTGTGCTTATAAGAAAAAATATATTTTAGAGTTGGGTTTTAAGTGGTAGACACCCAAAATAACTTAGAAATATGCTAAATAAAATATCTATTTTATTTTTCTTCTTCAGTAAAATAATAAATGACCCCTTATCAGTGTGTAGAAGCTAATCTAATCCATTAAAACTTTATTTTTATATTTATTTAAACATCTATAAGTGACAAAATATATCTCTGTGGCTGCATTTTATAATTTTTTAGAGTAGGATTATTATTCCATTGAAAACATTTTTCTAGTGACAAAGAAATACTTTTTAATTATGATATAGAGTTCTTAAATATTAGGCTTTTTTTCATACTTCTTGATTGGTTTAATAAACCTGATGTGACAAATATAAAGCATATATCATTTCTTCAAGTTGTAACTGATCCCGAATAATAAAAGGAATAATTATACCTTTCATGTGATATTGTTTTTCTGGGTGCGTTACTTGGCGGTATTAAAAATAAGTTTTATATTAGTTTGAATTATATAATTGCTAAGCTAACTCAACTTATTTTAAGATCACTTATTATTTCATGACAGTATAAATGTATACCAAATAAGATCTAACAAAACTTTTTATTAGGTTTCATACATATTTGTTCCAACTTTTTGTGGAAGAATTTCCTAACTTTTATAATGGAGAGCTGATTTTATGTTCTGGTGTCTTGTTTTCTGGAAAGAAATCACTCTAATGTAAAAACACTAGGGTTGGAAATCCTAGTTGAGAGAATAGTTGAGGAAAATTTCCCTGGCCTTGCTAGAAGTCTCAATATTCAAGGTACAATAAGCTCAAAGGACCCCTGGGAGATTCATCACAAAGAGGCAAACACCAGGACACATATTCATCAGAGTGGCCAAAGTCAACATGAAAGAGGTGCTCCTACAAGCCGCAAGGTGAAAGCATCAGGGTCTCACTATGTCGCTCAGGTTGGCCTGGAACTCCTGGGCTCAAGTGATTTTCCTGCCTAGCTGAGACTACAGGCATATGTCATTGTTCTCAGCTCCATTTTATTTTAAGACAATAAAACAAAGTAGACATCATTATTAAAGAGCATCCTACTTTATCCACTTAGTAAAATATGTTTCAGTGGAATCACTGAAGGTATTATGAGTTAAAAAAGAAAAATCATGGAAAATATAATCATTGTTGACGTGATGGTCATGTTCCCCTCACCAAAAAAAAAAATTCAGATGATGATCAAAGAGAAAAGCAAAAGGCTAAAGAGAGATTAAAGAACTAGCTGTCATACCTACTACTAAATATGTCCATAATGACTCTGATCTGTAAGTATCATAGTGCTAAGTATTTAATATTTTGTTCTTATGTTCTTGATATTATTAGAATTTGTGCATTTTTATCATGTATCACTCATTCATATTATTGAAGAACTTTCCATTTGAAAATAAAATGAATGAAAAGGCCTTCTCTGATAAGTATACCCCTGATTTACTTATGGAGATTGGTATAACACATTGGAAAGTAATTTGGAAATACTAGCATAGATCAACAATTATTCAAAGATTTCAATCAGTACTCCCATAGTTCATAATAAATAGCAGGAAGATAGTCCAAAACTTGTGAAAACATACGCATGAAGGTATTCGGCTTAGCTTTATGTATACCAGCAAGTTAAAAGCCCAATTAACAGAAGAAGAGTTAGGTGAGTTCTGGGGTATTATTTAGTACAAATTATTAAAATCTGTAAATATTGTTAATAATATTGACAGTTATAAGACCATACAATAGTAAAGTATAATTTAAAATAAATTAATTTGAAAATATATATAGACTAGCTATGTTAAAAAAAATTAAAACCTGAGTACCAAAAGGCAAATACATATGAAAATGGAAAAGCAAAATTTTTGCTACCAGTTTTCATATTAAAGTAATGATTTGGGCCATTACATGTTTCTTTTTACCATAAACATATTTCAAGATATAGACTTATTATAATTTAAAAACATTAATAATGTTTCCTATATATGATATTCTTCTATCTTATTTCTTTGCTGAGCTCATTAGAGGTTTTCATAAACTTCAAATAGCTAAAGAGTGATGATTAATGACAAGATCAATTAAGTGGGAACTGGAAAGATGAATGCTGTAAATAAACTATTTTAATCTCAGGATGTCAGATTCCTACCTATAAAATAATTTAAAAGAAAAAAAAGAGAAAATTTAAAAAATTAAACTAGATAATCCTTAGGGTCCTTTTCAGTTTGGTTAAATTATGTAAGATAACACATTCAATGGATTTGGTAGGAGCACAACAAATATAAGTGTTTACTTGTTTATGGCTCTATTCTTTCTATTTTATCCTAGGTAAGCCTAAACAAGGTTAAATTTAGGTAGCCTACTAACTGAAAAAGGAGGGAGTTAAAATTCAAAACTCTGCTTCTCTCAACGTTTTCATTCTTATCTCTCATTTCTTTCCAAATTAATTAGGGTGGGGCTTTATGGTTGTTATTATTGGCCATGATAAACAGAAGTGTCATGATTAAACAATAAATGGCCAGGGGAAAAAGAACATCATTTGTTCTTCCAGAACAGAAAAAAACTATCCTGGAAATAGAGGTGGGGAGGCCAGTAACCTGTACTATTTATTTTTATCTCTTGAATGCTTAACAGAGATTAGTACTTAATATTTGCCAATAAATGTTAATAAAATTATATATAAGTAAAAGGCAAGCACAATTCCTGGCACTTAAGAGTTATTCTATAGATGTTAACTCTTATTATTGTTACATAATGAAAAGTTAAACTTTTATTATGGGTAAAATATTGCTTACATACTATATTCAAAATAAACACTACCTCCTTCCCTTCCTTTTTCTATCTCTCAGCACAAATACACTGGTACTCACACAAATATACACTCAAGATAATGTTTTTCCATTCCAAATCCTATTTTTAAATTTCTGGGTTTTTTAAAAAATTCTAGATAGTATTTGTCATACCTCAGATGAGAAACCAGAGAAAGTGTTACACCTTTTCAGAACTGAAACTAAGATTTTGAAATATTAATATCACCTATTACATATATGAAATTTGCATGAGCCATTCTCCTCTAGTAAATGCAGGTATATGACATAGTGATTGTTAATGATATTTTTGCTTTCCGTGTATAGATCTTTGACCAAAACTCTATATCACCTTTAGGGGAAAGAGCCCAATGATGGATAGCAGAGCTTTATAGCCCTTTTTCAGCATCCACCCAAACCACCCCACTCCTGTGGTAATCTTTCCAAGGATTATAAAATGCAAAAATGTCATATACTGTGAGGATCAGCAATTTCACTTAGGATGGAAGCAGTGATGCTAACTGGGATTTATCATTCAGAAGTAGGACCAACTAGGGAGGAAAATGTCCTGAGTTGGAGATTTAATTCTTAGGTCAATCCAAGTCATAAGTCTTTCTGAGATAATTCCCAAACCTGCCTCCACAACAGAATCACAAAGAGTGCTTATTAAAAATACAGATTCTTGAATTTCACCCTTGTGAATTTGATTGAGGAGGTCTAGATTGCAGCCCCAACTTTGTGGTTTTAAATATTCAAAAGATTTTAAAGCAACAGCATTAAGAGTGTGGTTTATGAATTCTAGCAGAGCTGGTGACTATAGCCTTTACCAAGCTAAAGCGAAGGAGTATGAAGAGCAAGCATTCCCATGGTGATCACTAGAACTCACTGGCTTGGAAAAAACATAAAAAGCACTAGGTCCTCAGCCAAGGGTGATCTGGAAACAGAAACATGTTAAAAGGCTGCTCCAGAGACTGCTGGTGCCCAAAGACAGAAGGCTTATTGTCTCATTTTTAAATAGTGCTTAATCTAAGGTGAAAATGAAAGAAAAAATTAGGCCATTGTGGGAACTTCTGCTGTCATATGAGTACTACAGATACTTTTTCTATGTCTTATACACTTTTTGTTTAAAATGTCATTATGAGGGCTTACATATCAAGAATAATAAACTGTCGAAAATTGTTTTTCTTGGCTCAAATTAGATGCAATTTCTTCTGCAAAATAGGCAAGAGAGGTCTCCTTCAAAAAGACAGAGCAATTCAGTTCAACTTTGGGTTGAAGCCCTTGTTACCTGCATGATTTTAGTCAAATTATTATTTAATTATTCTGTGTATGAATTTCCTCAGCTGGAACATTGAGATGATAATAATAGTTGACTATTGGAATGTTTAATGGTAGGAGTTGTAGCATAAAAAATACTTAGCATCTCAACTTGTATAGAGGAGGTTTCATTATTATGTCAACTATTATTAGTACAATATTTTCTTGATTTTATTACTTTGTACTATGTTAATGATAATAAAAGAAAGATGTGTCATTACATTTCCATCAAAAGAAGTATAAATGCCCACCAGTTTGAAGAGTAGGGTATGCTGATGTCAGCTCTCGGGAATTATTTATAGAAAGTCTACCTGTTCATCTCATTGTCATTTCAGTTGGGTATTTATACAACTTACATTACATCATAAAAGTTCACTTAACATATTTTATTATAGTTCATTGTTGAAATAAAAAGTTTGTGTATAAATAGAGAACAGAAATAGAGTTGTAAGATGAAATATACTACAAGTTTTACAAGTAATACATGTATTTTTCCTTGAAGGATAACCACGTGTTTATACTTTATTTGGGGCAACAAGCAAAAGTTTCATAAAACCTAAGAAGACAAGGTAAAATTGCACTGTATTTGATCATTGAAAAGATTTCCTATTCACAGAACAGACAATGTGATCAAAAGCAGTAGAAATTGCCAAACGTCTCAGAATTGACCACGGAATTTTCAAAGTTAAGAGAAGTTAGTATGAGTAGATTAATGTGTCATAAAGACTATCTCTTGGCACCAAATGACAATTTGTCAAAACATCTGTGTTGTTTTTTAGGAAAAATTACTCTCCAGTAATATTTTATTAGTTATGGTAAGAGAGAAGTGCAGATTGTTTATATTCTATGTTTTTCTCAAAATAAATCGAGTTCATAAATATTTGTTATAAAAACCAGTGTTTCATATACATATGAATTAACAATCATTGTCAACGATCAAAAGTGATCTAGAACAATTTGGGAATTCTCAATGGGAAGACATAGACTAAAACATCTATTATAACAGGAAAAGAGTCTCATAATTACTGGCTAAAAATATTATAGCATGCATGATTTCTTTTATTCTTTAAAAATTGTTTTTAGCAAGTATGCCTTATTATAAGTATAGTACATACATTTTATTGTTACAACAGATTTTTATAACAGACAACATCAAGAGTGACACAATCAAGATGCCAGTTTCCAAATGAAGCAAAGGATAATTATGTAAAATTTTCCATTATATAAATGTATCAGGAAAAAACTAAATTGCTACGCGAAGGAAGAATTTACTATGGCAAGGATAAAAATTTCTTTCATTGGTTTGGGTTGTTGTGGTTTAGGTACTCTGTAAAAGTAATAATTTTTATTTATGTAAAATAATGTTTTAGAAACCCATAGTGGAGCAGAGAATCAGAATTTTAACAAAGGAAGGGAAAATGGCGGGGAGGAGTCATCAAAAGATGAAAAATAACCTTGAAATACAAAGTTTTGAAGCTCAGAAAGTGATGGTAACCAGGTGATTCCTCATGAGGAATTACCGATGAATTTTGAGGTCTTACATTGAATTGGATTTTTCCTTTTTTGAACTTCATTTGAGTCATTATTCTCAAATCTCAACAGCATTCTTCTTATGCAAAAGTATTGTGTTAATAATGTTTTAGAGAATGAAGACTCGATGTCCACCTACCAGACAAACTAGAATTGAGAAGAGAGACTGGGGGAAATAAAATAATGAGCAGAAAACAAAACATAATATAAAGAGAACCCAGTGGCTGGCTGAAGGCATCAAATGCACTATAATTGGTATAAATATTGTGTTCTGCATTCTTTTTCTTTCTTTTTTTCTTTCTTTCTTTCTTTTTTTTTCTTTTTTCTTTTTGTAGTATGTGGAGGTTGTAATTGCTGTCTAGGCACAAAAACTTGTAAAAGCATTTTATCTGCCTTTGATTCTACTGTTCAGAATGGGTTGTTTGTATGAAACATGTATAATGCAATTATCTAGTTTCTTGTTTTGCATCCTTATGTTTTGCTTCTTTGACAGAATGTTATGTGCAATATACTTGTTTATTATTGCTGTATACAAAGGTCTTCCTTGATGAGTCCAATCAAAAAATAAATATGAATATGAAGCTTTATTCTTCAGTCTTGAAAATGCATCTAATAACTAGACTTATTAGAAAAATATATTAAATCAATGTTTTCTATGAAATGATTTTCTTCAACACCAGATACAAAATATATTAGCATTTTTTATGAGCAGAGCCTTCAAACAGTCCCTGTAATATTTTTTAAAGTATTTCAATGAAGTAACTTGATTATATGACCATTTTTTTAATCACTACAAAAAACTGATAACTGCAAGTCTTCATGATTCTATGATATTAAGCAGCACCTGTAGATTGGTATCAAATAGAGGCATACTTGCTAAGGACTTGGCAAAAAAAAAAAAAATTAAGAATGTCGATTTAAGTTAACAAAAATCTCTGTGATTTTTGGAAAAAGAAAACAACCTTAATATAGGATAAGAAATTTGATGCAAAAAGAGAGATGTTTCCCTGTCATTTGGTAACCCTAGGAAATGTTAGAGAGAATATTTATTACCTCTAGCAAATGAGAAGAGGGCTTCAAATGGTTTTATTTGTAAATGAAAAGAAAAATCCAGAAGCCCGGAAAATATGGGGTGTTCAGATTACAAAAATTTAGGTAAAGCAATTTTTAAAAAATGATATTTAAATAAAGATACATCTTAGGAGTGCATTTTGACCGAACATATGTATTAGGTTTCTAGAAATCTTTAGGAAGATATGTTATAATTTTTCAAATTACTTATCTTCCTCTAATATTACTTCACTGTAGTTGAGCTAGAGAGGAGTCAATTTGTGACTGAACTTTGGCATGTAAGGAGTTACATTATGAATATAGTACATAAGAGACCAGATCCTACCTTTATCTTAATGTTACAATTTAAAAAAGATTATTTTAGCAATCAACGTGTCAGAGATATAGGTAATAAAAATATCATTCCTAGGAAGAAAATGACATGGCTGATACATCAGAAACAAAATATTGAATTACAATGATTGAGAATGAAGATTTCCCAAATTACTATGAAAAGATAAAATTATTTGCTTATTTCAAACTTAAAATCTTTCAAACTTTTCATACATACAAAATAAATAACTTTCCATAAATAGTGGAATTAGGGTACGTGATATGAGTTAAATACTCAAAGCCTTGATACAGCGATATGTCATTCCACACAGACTTACAGCATTTTGTGAAGGCCTCCATCACCATGGAAGCTCAGCTGAAACTGGCTCTGTAAGTTTCCATCTCCATCTTGTTGCCTGGGCTCATGGGTGGTCAGTACTTGAAGCTTTACCCTACTATCTTAAAATCATAATAGAGACCATACTTAGTATTCATCGTTCCTTGTAGATACAACTTAAATGAGGCTTGAAGAGTAAATGCTTTCTCGATGCTAAGTGAGTAATAAGGTTTTATGCATAATGCCAGGGAAATTTTTCTAGATGGTTAGAACAAGAATACACAAGTCGGGGAAAGGAAAAAGAAAAGATTGATTTTAGCTTTCCAAGGCAATCAGTGCTCAGTTGTCAAATATGTGAATCACCCTAGCGGTTGCTTTTTCCTCATTTTGCCTGCATTTTGGAAGAGTTAACAGTTAACTTCTCTAGAACAGTTAACCAGACAGCGTGTATCCAAACTGGACTCCTCAGAATCCCATTAGACTCCTCACTCTACCAAACCCTCATATTCAATGTCTTTACGGCCCATTAATTTTTGCCATCCATGTATTTTTCAAAAAAATTTCATCTTTTATCATAGTCTTTTTCCAATTAGGTCTGGGAAGAATTGAAAAGTTTATAGAAGTAACATTCATTGAGTGTCCAGCAGGTGGGAGTGGGAGGAGGGGATGGGTATATTCTCACCTAATGGGTGCAGTGCACACCGTCTGGGGATGGACACGCTTGAAGCTCTGACTTGGGTGGGTCAAAGGCAATATATGTAACCTAAACATTTGTACCCCTGTAATATAATGAAATAAAAATAAAAGTTTATGTACTCCAAACCCCTCAGGTTACAAAAGAGTAAAAAGAATTTCAGACAACTGAAGGTTTATAGATAGTTAATGGCGGAATTATTACTGAAGTTCAGACCTTTGAAATCCCAATAGGGTGTTCTTTTCTCTCTTTCCACAAGTTGCCTCAAGGAAAGTGGATTCCTTACAGTTCTCTGTTAATGTAACACTTGCCGTCCTAACTCTAAAAAAAAAAAAAATCTACCCAGCTGCAGTTTAATTATAATTTTTTCACACCACATATCCATAGAAGCAACAAATGGACAGGTGCAGTATATTTTTTATCTTTATTTATCTATCTCTTCATTCTCAGTCACTAGAAAAATGCATACAATTGACAAAGGTTTAATGAATATTGATTGCATTCAAACTACATTAGTCATTTGACAACCAGTGGCACAATTAGAAGATATGTATCTTCTCATCTATCTAAACAAACAGTTCACATTTTTCTGTGTATATCCCACAGGAAAACACCAGCTGTCTCCAAAGCAGAAGAGGAATGGTTTTCCAAATATTATAAATATTGGGCAACCTTTACAGAAGCATTATTCCTTATATAGCATTGATTTTAAGTATTTCAATATTTGTCCATTGCTTTTTTTGCAGTGAATACATATTACAGGACAGGTTGCCCATGATTTATAAGCAACTGACCAAATGTGTCTCATTTAAGAGTGGCTTCCGTAGTTAAGAGTTTGCACTATCACAGTGTTTCTTCAGTGAATAGATTTATTCACTACAAGCTTAATGATGGCAGTGAAAAAAACAAAACAAAACAAAACCTCTTTTTTATGGAAACCACATCAAGTAAATCCTATCATTTATTCATTTACTCAACAAATGTTTGTTGCTAGAGGCTCTTGGTTTTGTCAGTTCTTTCATCTTTAAGAGGGGAGAGACACAGGGACATTCCAGAAGTTATCTGTGAAGCTACCCTCTGGAGTGTGAGTCATTGTGAAGAGTCAGCCTGACTGTTTCTCTCATCTACCTTTTCTACCACTCCCAAAAACAACATGGGAGAGTTCACTCAAGGTGACAAATCTCCAAACCAAAGTGTTTATCCAGGCTCTGCCAGCAAACAGTTATCATAGATAATTAAGAATTGATTGTAATCTAATTACAATAAAGACATCTTGAGATTTAGTCTGAAATTTAAAGCACACAACTCTAGGGATGGGTGAGGAAGCTGAATTTGGATAGACCTGAACTTCGGGTAGCGCATTTAGCAAAGAGAGTCAAAGGAGGGATGGTAGATTATAGCATGAATAATGAATGATATGAAAACAAAAAATCATGACTAATAACAAGAAATTGTAGGTAGCTGCAGCACATCTGCTGCATGGCCTTCAATGCCTCTGTAGCATGATGTTTTTCTTCTCATAGTACTACATCCTGTCAGGCAGTAAAAGTACCAAAATCCCACCTTATGTGATGACAAGGCCAAGCAATGTTTTGTGTAGCAGGTTTCCTGTAGACTTTGTAGACTGCACAACAAATTTCTCATGTGGGAAGGCTGCCGCTTTTGAATGTACAGTGAAACTTTCTGTTACTTGTGTTGATCAAGAGATCATATCTCAAAAGAACTTTATCATCAACATGATTTGCAGATTTTGCGGGTAGCTTCCATGAACAGATTATATAAGTGTTTCAATTCCACCAGCTGCATGAGGTGTCCTGTCCTCAGCAGCAGTATATTGCCAACTACACAGTATGGGAATATTTTCATTACTTGAGTAACTATACATTTCCCAAAATGTTGCACTGCAATTGGACTGGAGGGTATAAGTGATCTACACCTGGTCTGGCTCTAAGCATAGCCCCCAGTGAGTTTGGAGCAGGTCATTTCTACCTGGGTATGTGGCAAGAAGGCCTCGGCAAGCTTGTCAGCTTCAGTGACCTGGAAATATGGACACTAGTAGACGTCTTGCTAATTGGAGTTGGCTGTACCGGCAGATGGCTCTTTGTACATTTAGCTGTGATTATATGCTTCAAAGAGGAGCAATGCTTAGCAAAAGTCCCTTTGCCTATAGGCATTGATGTGGCGTGATCGATGTATTTGTATGTTTTTAATGTACAGCATCTATACTTTGCTTGCCTTGATGAAGGTAAAATAAAGAAATGAAACACTGAAAAAGAAAGAAACTATAAGAATAAATTGAATATTCTAAATCTGGGAAGAAACACATCTGTTCAATATTTATGGTATATACAATGACAATCTCACTTTAAATATAGCAGTTCTTTGAAACTTTACAAAAACTTCAAAAATATTACATATTTCCATTCATGACGGCAGCCTACCATCATATCTCATATGAAAGAAAGTTAAAAGCCAACTTACCTATGTTTTAGAGATGTTGAAACTAAGGCACACCAAGTATTTTTCTCCCAGCATTTCCATATGGTTAAAATTGTAGTCAGAGAATAAAATTATTTCTCTGGCTCTCTCACAACAGTATCTAGTTTTAATCAATATATGCATTTTGATTTTCAGAAATTATTTTGTTATTTTTATTTTTTCTTGCTTTGTTTTTATTCCTCTCTTTTTTTTTTCTGCATGTGTTTTAAATATCAAAAGTTACATGGCTTTTTTTTTTTTCAGCCACAAATTAGGAGCTCCCATGAAATCTTTCGCAATTTAGACTTGCAAGATTTTGGTTTGTACTTTAACAGAAGACTTCATAATTTATTTAGCAAAATCCATTCAACGAATATTCGATGAGCCCTACAATGAATATAATACATATTAAGTAGTGTGGTAGGTACAAAAGTATGATTCAAGACACAGTTGCAGTCTCTAAGAGCTTGTTGAGGAGGCAAAACACACAACTATAAAAGAGTTAAGCAATGATATAGAAAATAACATGACAGAAATTTTAAGAAGATTTATATGGAAGGGAAAATCAGTTATGGAAGGTAGCTAACATTTTTGAGGACCTATCTTTAGCTAGGAACTTTGCAATTATTATCTTATTTCATATCACAACTATGAGAGATAGATATTATTATCTCAATCTTGCAGATTAAAAAACAAACCAACCAACCTGAGGCCAAAAGAGAATAAGCATATTTCCAAGCATAACATTGTCAGATTTGAAATGAAATGCATGATGACTAAGATTTTATGTTTGACCCTGAAGGACTTGGGAAGTTATATGCAGAGAGAAAAAGACTAGCATAAGCAATGGCATAAAAAGATGGAAGAATGACCAAAAGATGTGAGGAATCTAGTCTTTTTAAAGGAAAGTGACTTGGGAAAAGTGAGAAATAAGTGTGGCATAAGCTCTCATTTAATTTTAGGAGTCAATAAATTGGCAATAACATGAGGAAATCCTCCTGAGAATATTATTCTGGAAGAGCATACTGAATAGATGCTATTGTAAAAGTCTAGGCAGGAGGAAATGAGGTGCTGGGGTTGCTGCAGCTAAGGTTATAGAGGAAAAGATATGATATGATATGCTCAACAATATCATCTGTAGGAAAGTTGTTTGTTTTTTTTAAGAGACGGGCTCTTGCTCTGTCATCCAGGCTGGAATGCAGTGGCAGGATTCCTGGGCTCAAGCAATCCTCTTGCCTCAGCCTCCCTGGTCACTGAGATTACAGGTATGAGACACTGCAACCAGCTCTGTAGGGAAAATATTCAAAAATTTGGCTTATAGTGGAGGTAGGAAACAAAAGAAGAATATAGAATTGTATATTGATTGGGACTTAGTACAATCAAGAACATAAAAAAATATTAAAGCTTCTGATTTGCTAATTTCAAGGCATTATTTGAATTGAAAAATTAATTGCAAAAACCAAGAGAAAATCCACAGAGCAGGATTAAAACTTTGAGAAGATTATAAAGATCCCAATATTCATGCTATACCCAGGCCAATTAAATCAAAATACTTGGGGGTAGATGTAGTCATCAATAATTTTTAGACCTTTCCAGTGTGTAGCCAAGGTTAGGAAGCACTGCAGTGAGAATCGAAGTTATGGATAGGGAGGAAATCGTCAAGTGGTGGAATAAATGAATACACACAGTAGAATGCTGAGTCAGCAAAGTAGACGCTGAGGAAGAGGCCACAGATAGGTAGAAACACTGAATAGCGTAAGATTCTAAAGGTTAAACAAGAAAAGAAGTCAAATAAGACTCAATAGGCCCACTGTTCATACACAATTAGGATGAGGATTGAAAGAAAGTTTCGAGTTTGTTGATAAGGATGTTAACTGCAGACTAGAGGATCACTCTCAGGAATGTGGTGAAGATCGTATTACTATTGATTGAGAGAATGGATGTTGACACAGGGAAGTTAGTTCGTGTGAACTAGGCTTTGAAAAAGAAGTTGTCTGAGAGCTGAGGAAGAATAAAATGAATTGATAGAATTTGATACTTCATATTATTTTAGACCTATGAAAATTTTAAGCTGAAGGAAAGGAAGTAGAATGTAGGAAAAGACTGAACATATATATGAAAGAAAAGACGGATGAGATAAAGTCCTGGAGAAAGTAAAAAAAAAGTAAGATGCAAAGTGCATGCAAAGGATTACTCCTGGAAAATAGAGTAGTTTTCTTCTTGGAAACTAAAATGAATTGGAAGAATGACTTTGGATTCTCTATAAATTAAGAGACAAAGTTGAATTCTTAGTTTCAAAGTGGGATATGTACCTTCAGGAGAGTCAAGAGGCGATTCTGACACCCTGGGTTCCTCCACTGTGTGCTCAAATAAACTCTTTAAAATTTAAATGTGCCAAAGTTTATCTTTTAACATTATGATGATCATATATACTATATCTGCAATGCTTTTTTTAAAAAAAATTCATTTGACCATCTGTTCCACTGATGGCAAGAGAAGTTCACTCCTGGCTTTAAAAGGCTGATTCATATTCTCATTGGTAATGATAAGCAAACAACTGCAACACAAATGTGAGCCTGCCCCAGCTGCAGGCCCACACCTGGGTCAAGAGATAACCTAGTTGGTGTTACATGTAAAATTTGTTATCTCAATCTGGAGATATGCTAATATATTAATATATGGTTATAACTGAGTTTGGAAAAGACAAAATCTCTTCACAGACAAAAGATGTTCAAAGGGTTTTAAAACAATGTTCATTTGAAGTGAATAGTAACCCAAATGCAGGTTAAAAATTCTTAAAAGTGTAATTTCAAATCAGGTATCTTGCTAGGTTGAGCAATGTAAAATTATTGCTATTAAACCATTTTTCACTTATCTCCAACTAATACTTGAGCATGCATGAAATCAGGATGTTGATAATTTATAATGGAATATATCTGCTGAATTGAAGGTTAGCTCCTGTGTAGGAAATAACTTGAAAGAAGAAAATAACTGATTTTGTTGTTCATGATTGCATAAGTCATTCTATTGTTTCCCTTTTCTTATTTCCTTATATGTGATGGTAAGGAGTTCCAAGGACAAATATTATAATTAATAGTTTGAATTGCATTGTATTGAAGACACATAATTAAGTTCCAGGTTGTAGTTACACACAGAGATATAACTTACAAATGACGAGGGGAAAATAATACAGCAGTTTTCTTTCACAGATCTAATGAAATGAAGGGTTGGGCCAGGTTACAGTAAACGTTTAATTACACAGAGATTCAATGCAATTCACCAATAGCAGAAAAGGGCACAGTAATTGCTTTCTTTCTAAGATGAAATTACTCTAAAATAAAAAT
>RJWJ010038968.1:0-13465 GCA_004363605.1 Indri indri | reverse complement strand
ATTTTCTCTATTACCCCTATAATAACTTAATGACTTAAATTTTTGAAATTTAGTATCTACTATGTTTCCAGTACTGTTAATTTACTTTTTGTAAGTAGAATTTACAAAACCCAAGATAGTATTAGACAGTCTTCCAATACAGGTACTTTGGAAATGATCTGGTACTAATACTCAAAATGTTATGGTAATTTTTAAAAGTACTCTAGGCAACTAGTCAACCCAAAGTAGCTTTCACAGAAAATTATAGTAATTACATGTATTAATATCTAAACAACTTTATGAGATATTTTTACAGATGGAAAAAGCAGAGTGCAGAGACAGTAAGTAATTTGGCCAAGGACACAAAACTATTCATTGGTACAGCTGAGATTCATGCTGAGGTCTATTGAGACTCTATCTTTGCTCTTTCATCTACATGACATCACCTCTGAGACTATAAAATGTGTGAATTGTTAATCCACTCATGAATTTATGGGAACTGGAGTTTATTCCACATCTTTGCAATTGTGAATTATGCTGCAATAAACATTCGAGTGCGGACGTCTTTTTGATAAAATGGCTTCTTTTCCCTTGGGTAGATACCCAATAGTGGGATTACTGGATCAAATGGTAGGCCGACTGTTAGTTCTTTGATAACTCTCCATTGTGTTTTCCATAGAGTTTGTCCTAATTTGCAGTCCCACCAACAGTGTATAAGCACTCCTTTCTCTCTGTATCCATGCCAGCATCTATTGTTTTTGAGCTTTTTAATAAAAGCCATTCTAACAAGGGTAAGGTGATTTCTCACTGTAGTTTTAATTTGCATTTCCCTGATGATTAGTGATATTGAGCATTTTTTCATGTGTTTGTGGACCATTTATCTACCTTCTTTTGAAAAAGTTCTGTTCATGTCTTTTTTTCACTTTTTAATGGGGTTGTTTGGTTTTTTTTTTTCTTGCTGATTTGTTTGAGTTCTTTGTGGGTTCTGGATATTAGCCATTTACCAGATATATAGTTTGCAATATTTTCTCCTCTTCTGTAGGTTGTCTATTTGCTCTGTTGATTATTCCCTTAGCTGTGAAGAAGATTTTTAATTTAATCAAGTCATATTTATTCATTTTGGTTGTTTCTATAATTGCCTTTGGGGTCTTGGTCATAAATTCTTTATCTAGGCCAATATCTAGAAGAGTTTTTCCTACATTTCTTCTAGAATTCTTATGGTTCCATGCCTTACATTTAAGTCTTTTATCCATCTTGAATTAATTTTTGTGAGTGGTGAAAGAGAGGGATCCTGTTTCATTCTTCTACATGTGGTCATCCAGTTTTTCCCAGCACCATTTATTAAATACGGCTCATTTTCCCTAGTGTATTTTGTTGTATGCTTTGTCAACGATCAGTTGACTGTATATAGATGGTTTTATGTCTGGGTTTTCTGTTCCATTGGTCTACGTATCTATTTTTGTGCCAATATCATGCTGTTTTGCTTACTATAGCCTTGTAGTATAGTTTGAAGTCTGGTAATGTGATGCCTCCTGATTTGTTCTTTTCGCTTATGATTATTTTGGCTATTTGGGCTCTTTTCTGGTTCCAAATGAAGCATAGAATTATTCTTTCTAGATCTGTGAAATATGGCATTGATATTTTGATGGGGATGGTATTGAATCTGTAAATTACTTTGGGTAGTATGGACATTTTGTATACCATGGAGTACTACTCAGTCACATAAAAGGAACTTAAGTGCAATTTAATAGAGATGCAAAACAAACCAAAACCCTATTTAGAGGAAAAGAGTAGAGATCCTAATCCTTTTACTTTTGAGGTTCACTGTAGATCCTTTATAAGATAAATTGGAATGATTCCAACTGATTTTTGCTGGCAGGAAAGAATACTAAATGCTATAATGGGCAACTCAACATGAGTCTGAAGAGTTATCTGGCCTGGCATCCTGTGCTCAACATAAAAGGTTTATGGGAGAGGGATGATTCAAACACAGCCTGTGTCTGTATGTAGAAGATAATCTGGGTCTACCTACTCTTGATTGAGTCCCTCTTGGAACTCTGGACCCAGTCATTTTGACATTGTGTCATCTTTAGAAAAAATAGATGGCATGTGAAAATTGGCAGTGAAAGAATGGTAACCTTGGAGGCCAGGGTGGGATGCTAGAGTGCCACTGGCAATAATCCAGATCATCAGAGGCAATCCCAAAGCAGGAGAACAACTCACAAAATCTTGCTGACCAAGTGATCAAAAGAGATAGTCGGGCAGTGACAAAAACAATGGGGCCAGTGGACAGATTGAATTTACCAGTTCCTTGTTTCTGCCTGACATCTGAAGTTCTGAAAGCAAAGGAGTGACTAACTAAATAAGCTCCAGAGTCCTTAGACAATTTAGGAGAAGAAAATTAATTGGAAAAAGATTTATTCTCTTAAGAGATAAAGAAGATCATTCAAATATACATACACAAAATATATACTAACAAAAGCATGTATTAAAAGTTATTCTCCAAAAGTACTTGTCTCTGTTTGGTATGATTATGAAAGAGGTTTAATGTTCTTCTTTTACTTGTAAAAGAAATTTTTTACTGTATAATGTTTGCTATTTAATTTTTATTAATTTTTCTACATGTTTTTTGAAGTTTTCATAAATACAGGTCTCATTTTATCAAAAAAGTTACAGAAAATAATGTGGAGGTGATATAAAAGTTTTCTAAATATATTTTGTCCACTTTTTGCTAGTCTTACATTACCTATAGAATTGCTCAGTTTAAATATTAATATTTCTACCTCAACATGCGAGCTGTTTCTTTTTCCAAAAACTTTTCCAATTGGTTTGAATAATATCACTGAGAAGCTGGTAGGACTGGAAAATGCTGGCAGAAACCATGTTCAAGTTTGTGTAATAGGTACATATTTTAAATATTCCTCATTTATTTTTCTTTATTGGTAATCCGGTTTCCTACCCTGTATTATATCTAATTATAACCACTGGGAGACCAGGTCCTATCTTGGAATGAGAAATATATGAAATGGGGGAGGAGTTGGAAGAAGAAGAGACCCTGTCTCTTCCAACCCCAACATGCTTGTGGAAGGCAGGAGATTGGTTACAATGCAGCATCCCATGCCCTGACCTCTAATCTCCAGGCTAAGTCTTGGAAGAAGAAAGGAATGTTTGGTAGAGGGATGCCAAAGACAGGCATTTTCTTACCTTCTATTGGGATTTTGGGAGAATGCCACTTTTAAAAGGCAGCTTCAAGACAAGGAATGGTTCTAGTACAGTTAAGAGGATCAAACAGTGTGGTCAGGTAGAGAAGGCTTAGTTATTACTCTCAAGTCTTCCTTGGCTCACATGTCATCTAGAAGGAGCAAAGTTCATGAATATTCTTTAAGGGACAAGCCAGATCTAAGTTGGGAGGCTGGGCTTGAGTCATGAGAAGAACTATGGCAAAAATATAGATAACCGTGAATCAGAGTCTGCAGGGTAGCCAGCTTTGTCCAAAGAGTTATTTGGAGCACATTGAAGATTTCAGAGAGACTGCCAGAGACCAAAAGAGATGATGCAGGGCCTGGTGAGCTAAGGAAAACCATTAGACCTAAATTAAGCTGAGAGTGCTTACATCAAACGTGGGTCTTAGCAGCAGATGCCAGCAGAACTCCTAGTGGCAGGACTGATCAACTGCATAGCAGCAGACACCAGTCAGTGTTACATAAATACAAGTCAGAGTTCCCTCTTAACCCCTAAGGCCACAAGGTAACATAGTCCCTTATATGCTCATAGAACATTTTAGCAAGGATCAGGGAGAACTCAAGGAATTATGAAAAAAATCAACTTATCTTAAAAGACTATTTTAATCATTCTATGGAGCCAAAGTGGACTGATATCCAGTTTCTTGCCCTCTCCTATCCCAATGCTGGCAGGAGGGAATGGAGTTGCAGAATTCACCAAGATTATTAAAGGAATAAAAAGTTGTTATATTTTGTGGTACCTCTGAGTGTGATGTCTTATCTGTAAATTCATCATGCCTAAATTCACAATCCATAGTATATCAGTTTATGTAGATGAATTTTGCAAATCTAGATATATACATCTTTTTTGTAACACATATACACATTTAGACAGACTCGTTGACTATTAACAGCTCTGGCCTGTGACATCTCAGAGAAGTCCACAGTTTAGCAGGCTGCAGCCATATCCTCTCCAATGAAGTCTGAATGTCATCACTGAGGAGTGGGTAGAGGTGCTTCCAAACTTTTTCTTCCCTTGGACACTCTCCCTTAGGCCTAGAGGTGGTAATTTCTCCCAATATTTACTATTTCTGTACTGTCTAGAGTTCTTTTTTATAACATATAAATTATAATGCTGTATGTTTTTTATAAATTATATTTATGTGTGATAGTCTTGACCTTTTCTTTCTTTCTTTAAAATTTGTTTACTTATTTATTAAGAGATGGGGTCTCACTATGTTGCCCAAGTTGGACTTGAACTCCAGGGCTAAAATGATCCTCCCACCTCAGCCTCCCAAGTAGCTGGAACTACTGGTGCATGCCACAGTGCCTGGCATTAGCTTTCTCTTATCATTGGTAAGATGGCAGCTGCAGCTCTGGTCATTTTGTGCATATTCCGGGGGCAGTGGGGAATCAAAGAACTAGCAGATCTCATTGCTCAAAACTAAGTCATATCGCTACTCCTAGCTGAAAGAAGTCTAGAAAACCAATAGTAACAGGAGTTAAATTGCAGAGCACTGGAATGAACATTGAGTGATCATATCTACGAAATTTTCCATAGTCCATTGCATTGCAGAGTCAACATTTGTGTCAGTAACCAATTTTTTTCCTCTTAGTTTAAGAGGCAACTTGGTAAAATTGCTTGGTAAAATTGAATCTGGATCCATAAACATTTACCTTTGCTAGCTGGCACAATATTAGTCTGAAAAATAAAGGGTGATGAAGGGATATTTCAAGGCACAGCAGATGAAGGCGTTTTCTTCCTGATTCCAATATGCCTGTTTTCTTGCTTCAATGGCATGGCTACCAGCTCTATACAGGAGACCCAGTGGTGCCCAACACCTAGTGAGTTTTGCCAGGACCCCAATAGGCAGGTGCCTGCTTCTCACTCCAGCCCATCAGCACCACCCTGGGCAGCTTCTTGTTTACCAGGTCTAGACCACTTACTGCAAAACAGCTCTGGCTTGTGACAACTCAGAGAATGCCACAATCCAGCAGCCTGTAGCCACATCTTCTCCAATGAAGTCTGAATCTCATTGTTGATGGGTAGAGAAGGTTCTTCTAAACTTTTTCCTTCCTTAGGTACTCTCTTAATAGGTCTAGAGATGGTAACTTCTCACAATATTTACTATCTGTGTACTCTCTAGAGTTCTGTTTTATTCCTTTTAAAAGATACTCATCTTAGTTAATAAATTTTCTTATTACATTTTTCCCAGTTCAAATTACTAGTGTGATTTGTGTCTCCTGACTAGTCCCTGATTGATACAACATCCAAACAACCTTCTTTCCTTACATAAACTTTATATGGAGTGCATTCATCCCCGTCTCAAACAAGATGGCGCCAATGTTACACCTGTTACCGTATTCTATTAAAGTCAAGTGCAGTCCTGTCCATCACGTCTGGGGGTGACTCTTAATGATCTGTCAACTAAAGTAAAATACAAATTATCTGCCTTCAACACACCTAGCACTGAATGGTGGAGAAGGAATGGAATAACTACAATAACCACTCCTCATTAGGAAAAATGGAAAATGGGAAAGAAATAGCAGTTACTGATTCATAGGAAACATCAAATTCTACTACACAGGTATAGTGAAGAGTCCCTGTTCTAGCAGTATTTTCTTGGGTAGACAAACAGAATATTCCCTGTCCATTATCTTCCATGATCACATACAAGGTGGCCATTGAAGAGGATACTA
Source organism: Indri indri (assembly GCA_004363605.1). Classification (NCBI taxonomy): domain Eukaryota; kingdom Metazoa; phylum Chordata; class Mammalia; order Primates; family Indriidae; genus Indri; species Indri indri. The sequence goes on along the minus strand of RJWJ010038968.1, from coordinate 7,565 downwards.
TTTCTGGAAACTGCACTGCTCTAATAGCCCACTAGGGGCCTGCTGGTCCAAGTTCAGTGGTCTTATGATTGCCTGAGGTCACGCTGCAGCTGGCCAGGTGGGGATTTCTTTGGCAACAAGTACCCTCTATGCTACAGTAGGCTTCTGCTTTTGCTTGTGGTCAGCTCCACGAGCAAATAACCATAACCAAAGGTCTGGTGTAGACATATTTTTTTTCAAGCCTGGAATTTGTGGTCTTCGATGCTCGCTTCTAAGCTTATTCAATATTTTTTTGCAGCTAGTTCTAACATTCATCTAAAACAACAGATTTGGGTGGCAGGACAGCAATTCACTAATTTGTCAAATGTTTCCAGGTTGGATTTTATTCCTTAAATGTAAGAAGACTGCCTGATTTATAGTCTATTTCCTTCTCCCTCTTTCCTCCTCCTCCTCCTACTTTTCCTCCTCCCCCTCCTTCTCCTTGCTACTTCTCCCTCATGGCATCTTGTTTTCCTAAGTCCTTGGGACCTTTGCTGTGCAGGCCATTGCATTTGAAAAATTATTTGTAGGAATAATTTTAGGCCTAGAATTATGGCATCTTCCCTAAGAGAGTCTTTTCATGTTTCTGTCAGGTTCCTGGGTCACTTTTAGTCTTGAAACCTCCTAAATTCAAGTTCAAGCCTTCAAGGTACCTGAACTACCCAGATATCTGGCAGTTTGTCTGCAAATCCCACATTAAGCTACTTACTTCCATTATTACTTACTTGCTGTAACGCTATGGCTTTTGGGATCCCTACTGAAAGAAGAGGGAGAAGTTTATTGGAGTTCCTGCTTTTGGTTGCCCTGACTTGGAATTTTTTCTTCCTGACCCTGCATGGCTGCCAAAAGCACATCTCTTTTTTTTTTTTTTTTTTTTTTTTTGAGTTAGTTAGGTATTCTTTCAGATAGGCAGATGACCTCACGGCAAAAGCTGCTCTGAGTGTAAACTTACATCTAAGTTCTCATCTTCTCCTATGTTTTGGCCAGTAAATTATTCACTATGTTGATAGCTCTTTGATGCTTAGGTGTCATTAGGAGGAGGGTTGTTCTGAATTACTTAGCCATTATTAGACAAGACAACGTTCCTAATCTGATCTTTGTCTTGGGCTCACATACTTGTGAAGGCCTGGCTTTATCTCCAGCTAAGATCTTAAACTTCACAGCCATTGCTTATGACCATATCAGTTTAGGATATAGAAATATCTTGGTTTTTCAAAACTTGAAGGTGTCAAATTATAGGACTCGCATTAAACAAACAAACACTGTATGGTGTTGAGCACCTCCCATAGCAAAGCAGTTACAACCTTCCATCTCTCCTTGCAGATTGGCAGATTCTAGTCCAAGTTCAATTATTTCTCAAAGAAATTTGCTGAAAGAGTCAAGGAGAAGGCAGTACACACTAATATTCTGCAAAGTACCTATTGTTTCCATTAATGTCAAAGCCTCAATTGGTATTAATCTGTAGCACATGGTACAGAAGATGGAATATGGAAAAAAATTTTAGATCACATAATAATTTCCAATCTAGCACCAAACTACCTCCAATAGCCAAATTCCCATTTTAAGTTCTGTTACTTTTAATACCCTACTTATGTCTCATTGGCCATGACCAAGTGAGTGACCATGAAATACAACCAATAGAACTTGTAATAATTCAAAGTATAAAGAGGCAGAGAGTTTTTGCTTAAATAAAAAGGCTGAGTTTCAACCTCTAGAGTAGACCCACTCTTGATATGTGACCTCACCTTTTACTCAAACCCTGAGTTTTTTCATCTTTGATATGTAAGAATACACATACCCAAAGGGGATTTGTGTGGATATATAGCATATAAAACACTATGCATGATAAATATTAAATAAATATGATTTACTGTGATTGCCCTCTATTTACTGAGCCAGTCATTATTCATAGTATCTAAATTTATCCACCTAAATGTTTGACTTGATAATTAATTATGATGTTTCTGATTATGACATGCCAGATTGACCTTTCTCTTATTGTTATTTACCAAGAACACACAGGTATGCTGTACACAGAGCCAGAAATTTTCAATTAGTCTGTAATTAAAGTATTTCTTTTGTTAATGTTTGCACCATTTCAGCAACTACTCAGTTATAATGCTATTTGTCTATACTATACATATGTCTAAAGAGGAATCTAGTATTATTGAGCATCTATTCAATGCCAATAGACTAGATATTAATATATTCCAGATCCTTGTTGTTTACATTTCTAGTTTTCCACTTACTATTAACTGTGACTTTAAAATGAGGTTAGTGAAAGTTCTGAAGAATTCCTATGTGACAGTAAAAGGAGGGAGAATATGAACACTACCTTGTAGATTTTTACACTAGGTTGTTGCTTTGAGTTTTAGGTGCTGCACACATTACCAGTGTGAAAGGGCATACTGATTTCCTTCATGTTTCTATTTCTTTGTTAAAGCACAACTGCAAACGTGCTGCCTAGATAGCTTAATATATTAAAAGACTTCAGCTCCAGAGAACTAAAAATCTTAAGTATTGTGTATCACTGATGCAGAAGTGATCTTGGTTTTCTTTGGGTTTGTCCTTAGCCTATTGCATTTGTTGGTTCTGTATAATCTGCTGCCAGAGCAAGATTCCTTAAAGACTATGATGGTGAGCATATTGAGGCTCCAAGATAATCATTATAAGGACAAGACATTATATGCAAATCTTTTGAATTGAGTTTCCTAGAAACTAGACGGATATTCATAAACATCATTTATAAAGGGTTTTTTTTTTTGCTTTATCCTTGAAAACAAATGCAAATTAGCACATTACAAAGACAGCAGTTAACACAAATACTGATATAAATATTTCGAAACAGCAAGCTGTTAGTTAGCTGTTAGTTCTGGATTGTGATTATCATCACTTCGAAGAAACACCGACAGTGCAACAGAGGAAATACGAGATAGATGGAGAAACTGTGAATTTTAAGCTCTAAGAGAATTTCTCATAGTACAACTAGAAGTTGCTCCCATAAAAATAACAGCAATAGGCATAGAACAGTAAGTCAGTTTTTTATATGCCAAGCTAAGCATATGGATATATGGATTTCGGAATAATCAAGGAAACCAAGCACATAGCCCAGTTCATGCCAATGTGACAGAGCTGCCTAGGGATCTTGAAAACACTGGAGGTTGATCTCATAAATGAGATATTTCATCAGCACTACACATATCAGGGAAAAGCTGATAATGCAGTTTAATAGACCCTGTCTATTAGCATTTTGGCAAGCATACCAATGAATCTAACTCTTTAATATAATGCGAAAATTGGAATAATGTTCATATTAATGATAAATCCATTAGTCATTCTTCTCCAAACTCTGAAAGACCAAGTTAGTGATTTGTGAAGGTGTTTCCTCCTCTGAGATAACTTTTCCTATCTTTGGGAATGCAAAACCATCTTTACACTTCAGGAGTAAAAAAGATATTTCAATAATATCTTTTAATATTGTAAAAATTTTTTAAAATTTTTACGATAGTTAATCTAGAACACTTTTAACTTTAATTAAGGGTTTTAAACACGTAATTATAGTACAATATGTGTATATATGTAAAATCTTGATTTACATGCATTATCATGTCCATCTTGGTCATGATAAATGATAAGTTTATACCATATACTTTACTATAAATCTCTTTTGCCATAGATTAGTCTCATTTAAATTTTCTTGCATCTTTAATGAATTTAAAGTGTTTTGAGTTTTCTGATATATTAATATACAGATTTTTGTATTTTAAAAATATATTCGTTACCGCATTAGGCAAATTATCTCGGACTGAAAGGGATATTGGAACTCTAGTTTCTCATCAAATGCAGAAATCCTTTCTATACAAATCCTGAAATTTTAGATGAATTCTTCTGTCAGAATATTTTGTACCTCATAAGTCAGCCTAACATTGAACAGCTCTAATTATTGGAAACACGTTTTTCATGTTGAACACAAATTTACCCATTTGTCGTAAGTTTTTCCTTTTCAGAAATGTAGTACATGATGGTTCTTAAAAAATTTAAAGATAGATTTTATTCCTTTCTGTAGGCTTCTACTTTCCAATCTGGGCCACCTCTTCATGATTTCTTTAAAGTTTTCATGACGTAACCAGGAGAAACGAAAACATTTCCACATAAAAACTCGTACAAAAATGTTCATAGCAGCATTATTCATAACAGCTGAAAAGTGGAAACAAACTCAAATGTCCATCAATTGATAAATGGATTAAAAATGTGGTTTATTCATCAATGGTATATCATTTGGCAATAAAAAGAAATGAAGTACTGATATACACATACTACAACATGGGTGAACCTTGGAAACATCATGGTAAATAAAAGAAGGAAGTCACAAAAGACCACATATTGTAAGATTCAATTTATATGAAATGTCCAGACAGAGAAAATCTAGAGAGACAGAAAGTAGATTAGTGGTTGCCTAGGGCTGAGGGGGGACGAGAAGAATGGGGGATGACTACTAAAGGGTGTAGCGTTTCTTTTTAGTAAATGAAAATGTTTTAAGTTGATTGTGGTAATCGTTGCATAACTCTCTGAATATACTATTAATAAAACACATAGAATATAAAGTGGGTGTATTGTATGGCATGTGAACTTTATCTCCAAAAGGCTCTTACAATAAAAACAAAGTAAATACACAAATATATACTTTAAAAAGCTTTCATGATACATGAAAAGATAGGTAAAAAGTAATATCTATAAAAATCTTTCTAGCTAAATCATGCTAGACAAAAATCATCATGCTGAGAGACTAATTCATTTAGATGAATGACAAATTTACATTCAACACAGAGCTACTTTTATGAGATATTAACAGTCAACAACTACATTCAAATCTTAAACTTGGGGGAATTTGTTACTTTTATCTTAAATTTCTGTCAAAAGTTTAAAAAAAAAAAAGGTGGTTTTCTGCACTCCAAGCTAATAATGTTTTATTAATGCTACCAATCTGTAACTCTGTAGCTAATTTTTAATTCCATTATATAATTCTCTTATTCATAACCTGGGGCAGTTTTTGCATATCAGTCTAGAGGTTATAAAAGAACATGTCTACCAAGTGCAAACTCAGCCTTAAATTAATCAATCCCATTTATCTTTGTAATAGATCCATTCTCGGTTAAGAAAATATATTTTTTCATATGTACTACATAATTTTTGTTATTACTAACTATAGAATAGGTAGATGTTTCTATTAACAGAAGAGCAGATAAACTAAATTATGGCCAATGTTGTCTGGTATACCACACAATTCAATTGTAAAACATATTCTGATGTAAAATATTTTGTTACTATTTTTCTCTAAATGATTTAACCCTGCCCAAAGACAGAGAACTGGACTAAATTTTTCATATTCTCTTTGAAATCCAGACAGTATAAATTTTGATGATTATTGGTGTAGGTACTTAGGATAAATCATAATTGCTTTAAGACAACATTAAGGTTTGAAATATAATCTATATAATCTTGAAAAGGCATGACATAAAAATATTGCTTTATGTCAATGTAAAGTAACTTTTATCCTAGGCAAAATGCTTTACTGAAATACCGTATGTGAGTCACTGAATATAGAAGATAGCCTCTAAAATGGCCTCCAACAATCCCCACCACTCTTGTATTCACCCTTTTGCGTAATTCTCTCCCTTTGAATGTCCGATGGCCACTAGTTTTCACTTTAAATGAATATAGTAAAAGTGATGGGATGTCCCTTTGATATTTGGTTAAGAAAAGAATGTGGCATCCATCTTGGGTGCTTTCCCAGGTTCTCTCACTCACTTGCTTTGAGGGAAGGCAATTTCCTTGTCATACACTGCCAGATGGAGAAGTCCATGTGACAAGAATCTTAGGGACACCATTAACTAACAGCCAGGAATTAAGGTCCACGTGAGTGAGCTTGGGAGCGGATCTTCCCCCCAGAGAAGCCCTTGCATGAGACAGCAGCCCTGGCTGACACTTTGACTGCAACCTCCTGAGAGACCTTGAGCCTAGGCACACAGCAAAGCCCCTCACAGATTCTTGATTCAGAAACTTATGAAATAATAAATGCATTTGTTTTAAATTGCTTTGTGTACAATTTGTTATGCACCAAAAGCTAATCAGAGTCCTGATTCTAATGATAGGTGCTGAAAAACAGAATAAAGAAATGTGAAAAAACACATGTTGTATGGTCTTCGATGAGAAGGAAAACCATTGTTTTTCAGCAAAATAAATAATCCCAGAAGATGCTTTTAAAACATGCCAGGCCGGGCGCGGTGGCTCACGCCTGTAATCCTAGCACTCTGGGAGGCCAAGGCGGGTGGATCGCTCAAGGTCAGGAGTTCAAGACTGGCCTGAGCAAGAGCGAGACCCCGTCTCTACTAAAAAATAGAAAGAAATGATCTGGACAACTAAAAAAAAAAAAAAAGAAAAAAAAATATATACAAATAAAAATTAGCTGGGCATGGTGGCTCATGCCTGTAGTCCCAGCTACTCGGGAGGCTGAGGCAGAAGGATCGCTTGAGCCCAGGAGTTTGAGGTTGCTGTGAGCAGGCTGAAGCCATGGCACTCTAACCCGGGCAACAGAGTGAGACTCTGTCTGAAAAAATAAATAAATAAACAAAAAAATAAAACATGCCAGACTATGTAAATGTAACTATTTTGAAAAATACAATTGAACATGTGTGCCAAAACACAAATGTAATCATGCCAATACCCTCTTTAAAAGCGAAGTGCATTCCAGTGTTCTTGGAATAGCATTTAGAGACACTTCTATATCCTAAATCCCTGGTATGGCATGGCCTGTGCTACACCATCTGGATTTATCCTTAGCCAATCACATTCTATGCACCAATCCCAGTGAAATTTTATATGTTAATGTCCTAATTTCTTCACAACTTTAGGGTTCAGCTTCACTGCTTCTGAGAAATGTCCCTAAGCCAGAGGCTCTCACTCCTGCTCTGACCCACACCTGTGACTTTCGCCTTAGGTGTTTCTCTTCTGTGCCTCCTTTATGGTATCATGTTATCATTGCATTTACGGAACCGCTTATGTAACAGGAAAATAAACTGATTTGCATTAAAAATTAACTATACATTTCCAATTTTGAGACAGTAGAGTAAAATTAATCTCTACCTTTTTCTCCTTTAAACTTTCATAAAATAGCAAAGGCAATAAGAAATACAAAAGGAAACTCTATCATCAGTAAAATCAAGAAGCAACATATATAAAGAAGGGCTACCAAAAGTAGTGACTATTCCACCAGGGTTAGAGAAGTTATGGATACAAGGTACTTAAAGATGTAGATTTCAGAGAACGCCAGGTGCAACATTCCTAAAAAATAGGTGTCACGCCCTGAGGAGAAAAAGAAAAAACAGCAATGCCTTCCTTGCTCGGAAGAATAAGATTGTAGAGCAAAGCTTAACTGTGGCATATTCCCTGGACTACACCATGGAGGGGCACAAGAGGCAGAACTAAATGAGGAAATGCACAGAGATGCCATCTTTGCCACGGATCTCTAAGCAGGAAGAGAGTCTATA
>RJWJ010038967.1:0-14691 GCA_004363605.1 Indri indri | reverse complement strand
TGTTACTCCTCTCTCTCACCCTTAAAAGATGCAGCTCACTGGTTACAGCACTCTTCCCATTGACCTTGACTTTCTTAACACTCTGCTCCTTCAGCCACCACCAATCAGTCCGAGATGGTAGTGGAGCTGAAGACTATTTGCTATTCTTGGCTACTATGTGCTGGGCCTTGTGCTGGGAGGGTGGACAAGAAAGTCATCTCCTAAATCTTTCTTGGCTTTAAGATTCTATGACAGAACTTATTTCAGTTCATTCCTTTCCTTTTGCTTACATGTTAGCCTCACTATATCACATACATAAGGCTTCCTAGGAACTTCCCTAGTTCCCAAACTTCTAGAATGCTATCCAAAACTAACCTTTAAATTGACAATGTAGGTAGTCACCTAGAGAGGGCAATTAGAGATGGCTGAAAAGGATCACCTACAGTAAAATATTTTTTCTACCTACTTACCACAGCCCGAGATTGTCCCTACTAGAGCCACTTATTTGGGTAAAGTCTATATGGTGCCTTTAAAAAAGATTAATCTAAAATGCAAAGGTGTTGGATGAGGCAAAGATTTTCCTGCAAAGATGTTCATCATAGAATGGATGATGACATTAAAAAATTGGCACCATGTCCAATATTAAGAAATTAGTTAATTAAATTATAAGATACTCATTAAATGAACTATATGGCTATTTTAAATTTCATAGAACAGTGAATAATATACAAAACAGTATATAGAAATGTAATTGATACCACAGTTGAAAGTTTTTCTCATTTGTGCATCAACCATGTGGAAGAACAGTTAAAGATATAGGAAATAAGGAGAAAAATGCTATTTGAAAATGTAATTAATAAACTGAAAATCCTCATTTGTAAATCAACTATTTCTTTAGTCTAGTTTATGTTTTTGTGTATTTTAGATGGTGGGGGGCGGGGGAATTAAGTGCCTTATGAATCAAGATGGCCTGCTGTCGTCTACTAGTTGGACGTGACTATATATATTGTGTTTTAACGTTACTTTGCTTTAACTCTTTATTTTCAGATGACTTTTATCTTGAGGCAACATAGAATGAGCATTGGCCTTGGAACCAGATAGATTTGATTTCAAATTCTGGCTTCACCTCTTAGCAGTCATGTGGCTTTGAGAAATTTACTTAAGTTCTCTGCACTTTGGTTTCCTCATTTGTAAAACATGGATAATATTTATTTCCCAAGGGAGCAAGGATTAACAACATTATAAAAGCAAAGTCCTTAAAACAGGGCCTGCCACTATAATGGGTACTCAACTGATGTTAGTAAAAAACAGTACTTGGGTGAAGGTGGTGTTAACGTTGATGGACTTTCAAAATTTTATCTATGATGGAAATGGAAAAGAAAATCCTCATTTAAGTAATCACTGCTCTCTGCATCTAGCTTTTTGTTTTTAAAGAAAAGAAGCCAATTGAGGTGTTAATATGTGCCTGTTCTTGTGCTTATGGTCATGAAAAATTATTAAGATAACAAAACTTTCAGGTATTTAAAATAAAGAATATCTTTAATATTTCAATGTAGTATTTAGGACCTAATCTTTGGTGTTAGAACTGGTTCGAATCCTAGTTCTGACACTTCTTAACTTCCTGGTTTAAACTTGAGAAAGTTTAACCTTGACAAGCCTCAGTTTACTCATCTGTAAGACAGGGATAATAGCAGCAGCCATCTCATAGGTTGAAGTGATGATTAAATGTGCTTGTCATTTAGCAAACATTCAATAAATGGTAGTTACTATTACTACAATAATTATTATTATTATATAACAACTATGGCCACATATCATGGTCTCTATTTTATACTGATACCTTTGGACATATTTCTCAACTCATGTTAACTCAGCACTACTCTTCTTTAGGCTTTAAGAAGACCCTGTTTTTGGGAACACCATATGGAGTAAACTCATTTTTTAGTTATAACATGAATACTTAAGCTGAGGCATTGAGCAGAGAATTGACAAAAATTGTCAAGAATTGACAAGTTAAGAAATGGAGGTAGAACTAGCGAAGCGACTTAATCCAAGGAAAAACTTTGAAGAGAAACTGAACTCTTGATTTGTAATTAATTCAGCACATCTGTATTCTATTGAAATACTCACAGTCTCATGAATGAACTGTGCTGACTTTGGATCTTTGTACATATCTCTTTGCTTGGGCTGCTCCCTGTTCCCACCTCTCTTCACTATCTTACCAGACCTAGTCCTGCACGATCTTCAATTCCTAGGAGAGACATCACTGCCCTGTAATTTCTTCTCATCCCTGGTTTGAGAACCTCTCCAATGTGCTCCCAAAGCTCACTGTCCTTAACACAATCCCAAACACAGCACTTATCAGAAAATACCAAATCTATCACTTTACTTTTCTGTCTCTTTCACTTCGTTTTGAATACCATCATCTCTATGTACATAGGACATAGAAGGTAGTCAATAAATATCTGTTGAATTGTTTTGTTAGCATTTCCTACTATGGGGGATGGACATGCTTGAAGCTCTGACTTGGGTGGGCAAAGGCAATATATGTAACCTAAACATTTGTACCCCTGTAATATGCCGAAATAAAAAAAAATTAAAAGAAAAAGAATTTCTTGCTAAATTCACTGTTGTTTATCTTTTATTTTTAATTGCAGGGTAAAATAGGACAGATAAAGGAGGACAAATAAAACTTCCAGACACAAAGGAAAAACATAAACTGGTAAAGGCAGTCATAACTTTAAGGTGACTTTCAAATGAATATTTATTTATGGTAGATAAAATGACTGAAATTATGCTTTCCTTTCATACCAAAAATTTCAAAGAGCCTCTGATTTATAATCAGAAAACCTGGTTTTGAATTCCAGCTCTAATACTAGATTACTTTGTTGTTTCCACTTAATGCATCTGAATCTCAATTATCCTTGTCTATCAAGTAGAAAAACAGTTTTACCTTTGAGGGTTCTCAGATGAAAATGCATACATGAATTGTTAAATTGATAACAATTAGCTAAAACAGGTAGCTATGAAGATGCATCATTTTGTCTTCCAAGTATTAATTTTAAAACTTTCTCCTTTAAGCATTACTTTTAAAACTACCTGTTACAAAATTTGTACTTTACAAAAGTCCAAGTGCTATTATAGATAACCTAGGTTTCATTCGTTCATCCAGTAAATATTTATTGAGCATCTGCTATGTGCCAGTCACCATTTTAGGCACTGTGAATTCAGTGGTGAACAAAAGACAAGTCTCTGTCCTCATAGAGCTGACTCTCTAGTGGGGGAAAATATCAATGTTAAGAAGAAAAATAAAGCAGGAAAAGGGAATAGAGAATAATAGAGAAGGGAGGGAGGTGTGCTATTTTAGCAAGGAAAGTCAACCACATTTTCTAATGCAGTGGAAAAGCCAGCCATGTGATCATCTAGGGGAAGAACGTTCCTGATTGAGGAGAAAATAAGTGTCAAGGTCTGAAGAGGTAAGTGTTTGGTGTGTTGAGCCAGGAGGAGAGTGAAAAAGAAGAGTGGAAGAAAATGAGGTCAGAAAGGTACAAGCCCAGATCATGTAAGGCCTTGCAGACCATGGAAAGGACTTCAAATTTTATTAAGCATGTGAATGGAAAACCATTTTGAAGTTTCGAGAGGCAGATGACATGATTTTGAAAAAGTTCAATCATGGCCGCTCTGCAAAGAATCGAATTAAGAGGGGGAGAGTGGAAGTGAACAGATCAGTTAGGAAGCTATCGCAATATTCTATGCACAAGATGATGGTGGCTTGGACCAATGTGTGGTCGTGGGGGGGTGGTGGCAAGAAACGGTCAGATTAGAGATATCCTTAAAAGTAGAGCCAATATGATTTGCTGATGGGTTGAAAGTGGGATGTGAGACAAAGAGCTGAGTCAAGGGTGACTCCAATGTTTATGACCTAAGCAACTGGGTGATTGGTGGAATCATTTGCCCAGATGAGGCAGGAGCAGGTTTCAGGAAAGGAATATCATCAGTTCTCTTAGACATTTCATCCAGGATGTTCAGAGTGACACTTGGCTTTGTTCACTCTTCTCTGTTTCTTACAAAATTGAAACTTAGATTTTATGCTACTTTCAAAATAAGAATGAGTAATCGCCCTTGAAAACAGGTCATGGCATTAGTGAAAGGGTACCAGGTTGGAAATGAAACAATTAATGTCGCATCGGTCATCAAGACAGACGTTAGTAAATCATGTAAAATAATTTGGTCACATAGTTTATTGAACTTCCGTTACTAAATATCTCTATTTTTTTTCCCCTAGGACTTTTCCTGAAAACAGGATCTGTCCTAAGAACTTGCTGAAAATGTACGTTTGGTTCATAAAGACAAAACTTGATGCCAATACCTTTGGGCATATTTCTCAACTCATGTTAACTCAGCACTACTCTTCTTTAGGCTTTAAGAAAACCCTGTTGTTGGGAATGTCATATGGAATAAACTCATTTTTTAGTTATAATATGAATATTTAAGCTGAGGCATTGACCAGAGAATTGACAAAACCCGATATTAAACAGCTTGAATTCAAATGTAAATACTGAAGCTGTCTGGCTGTGAAGTATCATTAGATATTTAAATGAGAAAAAAAAATATGGGAGGTAGGAATACCAAAAATCTTGGTCAAAGGCAACAAAGTTTCAAATTAGACAGGAAGAATAAGCTCAGAGATCTATTCATGCTATTGTACAGCATGGTGACTCTAGTTAATAATAATGTAGTATATTTTTGAAAATGTCTAAGAGAATAGATTTTAAATGTTCTTACCAAAAAAGTGGTAGGTATGTGAGGTGATCGATATGTTCATTAGATTGACTTAATCATTGCACAATGTATAAATATATCAAAACATTATATCATACATATACCATAAATATAGGAGGTATAGGAGGTTGTCCAGAAAGTATCCAGCCATGTAATATGAAAATTACATATTAACAATGACTGGATACTTCCCGGACAGCCCTTGTACACAATTTTTAAAATCAATTAAGCCTTAATAAAGCTGAAAAAAGAGAAACATCTTTTCTATATGTGTCTTTAAACACTGCTCTGTATTCACTATGATATAGAGAACACATCCTTAAAAAAAAAAAACCAAAAAACTTCCACAAAACCCAAATCTGGTTTCTTCATCAACACAAAAATAATCTAGTAGTTAATAATTATTTGTAAAAAACCAGAATAGGAAAAGCTAAGGAATGTTTAAGGAACTCACCTAAAACCTAGGATAAGCAGAACTACTGTGTTTACTTCATAGGTTTGTCTGTGAATGCACTTTAAAAATGTAGAGCACTGTGCAAATTTAAGATAATCCTTTTCTGTTGATGTGTAATTATGCTTTTTAGGGGAAGAAAAATCTTTAAAAATTAGACTTTTCTCCCTCTCTTTAATGCCAGTATTGACCTGTTGCTTTTGCCTTCTTACATCCCATGATGTCACACAAGAGAAGTCTCTAAATCCACTCTTTTGGAGAAACCAAATCCCGGTACATAGGGACCAGTCCTGGAGAGCGCAGATCACAAATTTGGCTTCGGGTGGAATGTACTTTGTACACTGTTACAATATCCATCCTCTCACCATTATGTGATCATTCCCATCCCAGTTTTCTTTCTAGTCCGTTTTTAGTGTGAATGACATTAAGAGTTTAATAAATTAGTATATAATGCAACCAGAGTAAGAACTTGATGAATATGGAAATGATATGTCAATAATAATATGGAAATAATGTAAGACCCATTCTCTCAAAGATGTTTCAGTTTGAAAGAGTAAAAAACAGTAGACAGAGGTAAATACAGACAAATGTATACATTAGAAGAGAATGTTGAAAGAAAAAGACAGAGCAAAGATGATGTGTAGGAGAATTACTGGGAATCTGTTTAACTAGGGATGTTCCTTAAAGAGCAGAGGGTTAAGGAATGAAAAGATTTTTAGATAATAGGCCAAAGGTGAGTAGGCCATTCTCTTATTATGGTTTTTTTAATTATTATTTTTAAGCCATTCTGTGTGGAAAAGCATTATTGTTGTTTTAATAGAAGGTAGAAAAGAAAGTAAAGATTTCTTCTGAGTGGGAGAAAAAGAGACTAGCTACTATGAAACATACTACGTATGTTTTTGTATACAGAAGAGGATAAACATGCAGGGAAGCACTAGTGTAAAGGATACTGATGCCAGAGCCCAAAGTTACTATTTAATCTGAAAGACAGCAAAGAAATTGAGTCAATCCCCGTTAACTCAAAGATTTCTTATTTTTTAAATAAGAAAAAAAATTAACACTTTTATCCTTCTTCAGCCTCTTACTATTTGGGTCAATTTTTTTTTTTTTTTTTTTTTGGTGACTAAGGACTTGAAAAAAAGATAGCTTCCCTAATTAAATTGATATAATATGTTTGGTAGATTGAGAGAAGAATAGGTGCCCCAAATAGGCTTGGGATCTCAAGATCAAGTTCTAGTTCAAGCGCATGGTTGGAAGGCTGCGTTGAGCCCCTCCCTGAATGTGGAGGGCATTGTGACTCCAACTGGAGGTCTACGTACCGGGCACCCTGTACAGAGCTTGTCAAGGTGACTGGTTATACATGAGCTCTGAGAACTCTTTAGTGACTGCAGGTAAATAGTCACACCAACTTTTGTTTCCATCAAAAATATATCTGCTGAAAATAAGTTCTTGAATTTCTAAATAGACCATTCTGTCTGTACCTGGGTTGCTCCCTTTAAGCAAATACATGGTTACTCTAGTAGTTTTAAAAGCACTCGGTCAGCTATGAAGCACCATAGAAATTTAAGAAAATATCTTTGTGGTGCTGGATTCTTTTTCATCCTCTGCAAGAGGGAAAAAGCTGTTAAGAAAACCCTTTCATTTTTCTAACTTGTTATAGGTAGTAACACCATGAGACCAGCAATGCTTTTGTCAAATCTCAATGTGAATGGAAGAAATTAATTATTCTGGGGTTAGCAGTACCATTTGTTGTATATTTTTGGGTTAGTGAGCTAAGTCCATTATTCCTATTGTGTATAGGAATTAACTGTTGAAAAATTGAGCTCTCACCTTTCCATGGACTCACGTTAGTTCATGAAACCCCTTTCAAAATGGAACCTGATTTGCCGGCTGTCTCATTTCTTCAAAAGCAAATTTGCAAAAATTACTTCTGTGAATTCCAAAACCAGATAGGATAAAAAACTCATTCAGTTTCTTGTGTCCATGAATTGTGGCTCTGAGCGTTCCACTGAATGTGCCCTTGCAAGGACATTGTAATAGAAATATGTCACAGAATCTGTATTACAAATTATCGATATATGGAAAAATAAATCTTCCTAATGGAAGACTGAGGTTTTAACACACTATTACAAGTTCTAATAGCATTAGCCATATGCTATAAGTGGGAATAGAGACACATTTCCAGAATTTGGATAGTGTCCAACTGTTTGTTTCATAGTCCATTATTGTAAGAGTCTGTAAGGCCTATAATTTTGTCTCTTGACATCTCTGCAAGTATAGTGTCCATATATTTCAGATTTCCTGGGATGGCCTTGATTTTAAATATTTTGATTGTTGTCAAATCATATATCAGTGTATCTTAATTTTTATTTTTAAATATATGTTTATTATAGTTATAAGTATAGGCACTATCAATTTCTTAGAAAAGGACTATGAATGTTATGTGAACTTAAGAGTTATTATTAAGGAGAGGCAATAAAGTTATGGCAGATTTTTAATTTAGAGCTTGTAGAATTCATTTCATCATTGCTAAGGTGAAAGTAATTGAATCATAATTTTTTGGGAAAGAAGCCCGGATAATTGTTTTGTTTCTTTCAAGCTGAATGATGCTAGTATCTTTAATAAATGTTTAAAGATATGTTGATAAGATAATACAATTTCTTAACACCAATACTGTAATGTTCACTTTTGTGGACTGGAAATACAGAACAATTCATCTTATCTCTTTCTTTGCTTATACAGTTTTTAAAATATAATTCGAGATGTGCATCTAATTACTGCTAATAGTGCAATGTACCAGGCCAAACATTTGCCACTGACTGTCAAGTGTCTTTCTGATGCAGCTGAAATGGGGGGTGGAGAGAGAGAGGGAGAGACAGAGAGAGAGAGAGAGAGAAAGGAGAAAGAAAGAGCAATGTCCCTTGAGCAAGACTTTCTGCAGCTGTTGTGTACATTAATCCAGGGAGCAGATCTCCCAACACTAAATATAGCAAGCATATCCTTTTACATGACAAAAAAAATTTAAAATGAAAGTCTTTAACTATGGAGTCATATCATTTTAGATTTGATGTCCTTTAAAAAAGGAAATAGACATTGTACACATATTCTCTATATAAACATTATTTAACAAATGAATGTGTGGAAAATGCCAGTGATATGAAAACATGTCGCAACTTCCTCTGTTGAGATATTTTTCCTTAGGACTCAAATCAGTTGTGATCTCTGTGAATCTCATCAATCCCCTCCAAAATCTTTGCATGTAAAACGCTTTAGTTTTCATTTAATTCTGTGTCCTATCATATATAATTAGGAAGTTATCCTGGGTTTCATTCTAAGTAACAGTAATTAGCTCTCTGAAATATCCCTTTTTCCATTGTCAGTGCCCCGTTATCAAAACACACTTGTGAACTTAAATCTGGATATTACCTTTCTTTTTTTAGTTGACCCAGATGAGGATGTCCAACCCAGGCACTCCACTGCGATGACAATTATCCAGGGAGAACTTTTAGATGAAAGCACAGGAGAAAAGGAAAATTCTTCACGCCCTTGGAAATAGAGAGTAGTCGTCCATAGAGAGTGAGGAGTTAACCCTAGTTTCAGTGAAGATGGCTGTAAGAAGCTGGACAACCTGTCACCACCGGAGCCAGAGCATTTGTCAGCTCACAGGTCCCAAGTTATTTTGAGCTGTATAAACCATGTGCCTGTGAAACATTCCACCTGATTGGACAGGAGAAAACTGAGCAAAGGGATTCCATAGCAGGACAGCACCTATGGGGGCTGGGGGTCAATTGATTCTTCTATCTATAGAATTTTACTTATACCTGGAGGCCCAAGCTGCTTATTGATTTATATTTTGAATTAATACTAAATGCATTGTACTACATTCCATCTTTCCAAAAATGACATTATTTTTAAAATACATGAAAATTTTTAAATTTTTAAAGTCTTTAATTTTAATCAATGGGAAATTTACTCTCATTTAATCGCTGATATATTTTAGGAAGTTTGGCTGTGAAAAGCCAATATGAAACTGAGGTCTAACGTTTTAAAGCTGAGAGCTTTTTTTGAACTGTTTTTCGAAAGGCTAAGCTGAAGCAGAGAAGATAGCTAATATTAAAAGTTCCTGATTAGAGATAACAGGGAAAATGGAACCCCATCAGCCTGAGAATAAATCCAGGAACAAATTAGTCTGAACAAACTTTTTCAGAATAAACAAATCACACACTGTTTAAAAGTCAAAACAACTATACAATATAATATATTACAATGCTTTTTCATGTGTTAGTACCTGGGGATAACTTCTTGTATATTATTTTTGAAAAAAATCAGTGCCAGATGTCTCCTTTCACGAGCTTTACCAATCAGTAAGAAAAAAATCCTTAACCAGATCAACATCTGCTCAAATACTTAACTTTGTCAAAGTATAGGTTCTTTGATATTAATTTCATACCTTTTCAGAATATGAATTTGGAAAAAAGTTAACCTCAGTGCTTAGTACAGATTAAGTGATGCTATAACATTATCAGTCTTGTTAAAAGCCTGGGTTTTGGAAATTCAGACTTAAATGCCAATGATTATTTTTTAAAAGGATCATTCTTAGATTCTCATAGCACAAAATACATCGGTTTAAATCTAGCTTTCTTAATTAAATCACACAACTGCTTATAGGGTTTCTTCTCATTCATTCATTCATTCATTCATTTAACAAATATTTACTTACTGCCTACTGTGTACTAGGTCCTGGGTATTAAGCAGTGCACAAAATACACAAAAATTCCTGACCTCGTGGAATTTACTAAAAGATCTTTATCCTCTTCAGTCATCTTGAGACTATCTATAGTACATGGAATAAATATAAAATTAGTTTATTATGATTACATCAGAGGTTAAACTGCACCTTTTGTTAAGTGGTATTATGTTTACATAGGCAAAATAAAAAAGAGAATTCAGGAAAACTTTTAAATCACTCATGTCACTCATGCTAAGAAGGGAAAAAGGCACAGGAATAACTGAATTATCTGGATAGGTTATTCTCACTTCTGCAGTAATCCTGATCGTTAGTGTACAAGTTCATTTGCTCCCTTACCTAATCCTGTTCTGATACTAACATCAAGACTACTTAATTGTGCTGTTTGTCTGCATATTCTATTTATGTGGATACTCCAACAATTTCTTTTTATTTAAAAAGAGGTTCTTCCTCCATTATCCCACTCAGATCTTTTCTTCTGAGACAGTGTCTCACTCTGTCACCTAGGCTGGAATGCAGTGGCCCAATCACAGCTCACTGTAACCTCAAACTGCTGGGCTTAAGTGATCCTCCTACCCACCTGCCTTAGCCTCCTGAGTAGCTGGAACTACCAGCACATGCCACCATACCCGACTAATTTTTTTTTTTATTTTTTGTAGAAACAGGGTCTTGCTGTTGCCCAGGCTGATCTGAAACTCCTAGCCTCAAGTGATCCTCTCACCTTGGCCTCCCGAAGTGTTGGGATTGATTACAGGCATGAGCCACCACACCAGGCCTCCCACTCAGATCTTAAGCCATAATCGATATAAATGCTGTGAGGTCTTGGGTGGGAACATGAGAAAGTGGAACATCTATTTTAAGTAGCTAATAGGTGTGCTCAAACTGATCTTCCAAAGGGAAATGCTTAGACACGTTGTAAGTGAACACATTTTTACTTTCCTGCAAACTGCCATTAAAAGCCTGGTATCTTACCTTTCACCAAGGTATAGAATACTGAGGTTGGGGGAGGCCCATACTAAACCGTAGAATAAAGTGGTTGGACAGTGGAATTAGGAATCCATATGAAGAATTAAAATAGATTTAAAATGCAAAAGAAGAGTTACAGAAGAAAGAAGCTAAAGAAATTCTGAATGGCAGTAATCATTCTCTATTCATTTTTACTGTAACATGTTCAAATACAGATAATATACAAACTTTTTGAGCTCTTTGGAAAAAAAGCTGAATATAAATTTTAAAAAATAATATTCAGCAATTGTGAGCACCTTGATTATAATACATCAAACTCATATTTTATTTATTTGTTTATTTATTTTGAGACAGAGTCTCACTCTGTTGCCCAGGCTAGAGTGCTGTAGCATCAGCCTAGCTCACAGCAACCTCAAACTCCTGGGCTCAAGCGATCCTCCTGCCTCAGTGTCCTGAGTAGCTGGGACTACAGGCGTGCGCCACCATGTCCAGCTACTTTTTTCTATATATTTTTAGTTGTCCAGCTAATTTCTTTCTCTATTTTTAATAGAGACAAGGTATCGCTCTTGCTCAGGCTGGTCTCGAACTCCTGAGCTCAAACGATCCACCGGCCTCAGCCTCCCAGAGTGCTAGGATTACAGGCGTGAGCCACCACACCCGGCCCAAACTCATATTTTAGATTTTGGTTTTTTAAAATTAGTTTCTGCTCCCAAATAACCCGGATTCTATCTTACTTATCATTAGTAGCTATTGTATAAACCTTGCACTACAAATCTACTAGTTCGGATTTCAGCAGAGTTCATTGGTACAAAGAATAATCTTTAAAACTTTTCAATACACAAGGTAGTTAAACTTTATAAGTGACAAGCAGACACAAGGTTACATGTCTTAAGTCTTCCCCATAAAGCTGAGTGGCCCATTCAACACCTGTGTTTATTGTGGTTTGAACACCATCCTGTGCTTGCTTTCAGCTGTTTTCTTAATTCCGTCACTCAGCCACAGAAACAATTTACTTACATTGGGATGATCCACAGGAATGCCAAGGAATCTGGAAGATCTATGACCCAGGAAGTCTTCACTTGGAGAATAAACATGGGAGACTTTCCACACTAGTAGATTCATATAAAATTTTTGTATTTGCTATTTTTCTATCTTGCTGTAGGCTCTAATTTTCTAAAACAAATTGCTCACATATACCAAAGTTTCAGTAAGTTTTGCTTGAAGTTCATAGATTTATATCACGGTATCCCCCTCAAGCATCAGATGAAAAAACAAAACAAAATCTGTTTTATTTTTGAAGAACAAAGATATGTATGTATATTCTAATCTTTTTTAATGAGAAAAATTTTCACATCAGAGACATGTTCTTTATCATCCGAAACAATACATGGGTGGTAGATTATAGAAGGTCTTATACGAACTCCATGACCATAATATAATTGAAAGTACAATGAAATCCTTAAGAAATTTTTCATCATATTAGTCTTGAAAATGCTTGCCTGGGGAAACTAAAAACATTTTAAAAACTGTTTAAAAGTTCAAAACATATTTCCTTCTAAAGACGAAAAACATTTTAAAACACTAAACAGAACACCTGTTTAAAAATATTATCTAAAAAGTAAATTTGTGGTTACCTGTCTCAGGAGAAGCACCATTCCTGTATCAATCAACCCGGATCATCTAAAGTCCAAAATCTCACTGCCTAACTTGTGTCGGCCACAAAAGTAGCATGAAGGAAATGTGATACTGCCCCACCAGAGTAATGAAAGGTATTTACAGGGTTCCGTTGCGGATCCAGGGACAGTCGTTTAGAACAGATTGCTCTTTCAGATCAACTTTAATAACTCAGTCTGCACGACATTCTTAGCCTGGACGGATGGTGGGGGTGGATAATGACTAAGATGACTAAGGAAATAGGCTTTTTTGGTCTCTCCTGATGAGGTGAAAATGATAATAGTGAAGAAATTCTGAAGAATAAAGCATAAGGAATGCCCAAGATATCCATACATGGATATAACACCCTGTATCCATCCATATAGGACGCATATAACGTGTGTAGATGCCTTTATTTGGTATCAAACTGAGACTATGGTCAATACATTTATTAAGGTAAATATGAAAAAGTAATCAATTACTATAATACTTAGTGTTTTCTTCCCCAGTTTTAGGGGAATTAAATTAAAGCTTTACTATGTGGTTTCCATTAAAACACGATAAAGCTTCCTTTACTTGCACTTTTGGTGTGTAGTACATATCAAAGTTTACACTTTTTAAAAAGTATTATTTCCAAGAAGAAAATCTGTTCAGAACTTTTAAAAAGAGCATCCTGTAACTAGCACTAAGTTACTGAAGAAATCCAAAACTATTAGTATCATATATGCATTCCTCAAGATATCCAGTAGATTCCCGCTTCTTACTCCATTAATATAATGATTATATTAACATGCGTATAAATATACTATAATCTAAGTAGAAATAAGCTAATATTCCTTAGCTATGTGCTAGGCACTATGTTAAGTTCTTTATGTGCACTGTGCTTTATTTAACGTATTTGCTCAACAACGACAAAGTAGATACTATTATAATTCTCATTTTACAGATGAGAAGATGGGGCTTAGAAAGAGCTTAAAAACTTGTCCAAGGTTACACAACAAGTAAGTGACTGAGCCAAAATTGAACCTAAGTCTGTGCTCATAACCATCAGAAATATTTAAATTTTCATATTTGTGAAAAATTAAGGGTAAAAATGAATATGAAACAAATTTTCTCTTTTAGAAAGGATTCTAAAGGAATATTATGTAGGACTTCTATTTTTATTTTTCGAGAGCCAGGAAAACAGATAAGGACTTTAAGTTTATAATTTTTCTGACCGAGACCAATCCTGAAATTCTTCTGTATGACTAAGCAAATAAAAAGAAGGGACAGTTTAGAAAGAAAAAAGCAAATGCTGTCAAATACACTCTATCTGCAATATTTTCACTGGGAACATGAATTGTTGTGTAGACTGGAGCATTATAGGCTTTAGTGCTGAAAGGTAGGGCATTGGAAACAGTTGAAATGCTTCGACAGACCTACTTTTTTTTGTTTCTGTTTATTATGGTCATTGTGCTGAAACAGTTTAAGAGCTTTGTTCTTTTGACATTAAATTTAGATGCTTTGGTGTTATTTCTGAGCACATCGACATGGGTCAATAAATGTTTTGCAAGTTAAGGGTAGGAAAATAACAGTTAGAATATTCTCTTTTCATAATGTTAGCACAAAATATGTCGGTATGCCAGGCTCTGGGTGATTCCACTCAGATTCTATTTTTGGTCTGCATGGACATCTCAGAAAGCTGAAAACAAATTTCAGTGTTCTTACTCATGACCCAAGTAATCACACTACTACTAATGATATGAGGGAAAGAAAATAGACACTAACATTGCAAGTGTACTCCAGTCTGTAAAGTAGCCTAAGTTACTCTCATTTAATTCTCATGGCAACCCTGCAAAGTATTGTTATCTCTGTGTTACCGTGAGGAAATGCAGGCTTAAAGGAGCTTACCTTTAAAGTCCTTTAAATGGATTCTTTTTTTTTTTTTTTTTTTTTTTGAGACAGAGTCTCACTCTCACCTGGGGGCGAGTGCCGTGGCGTCAGCCTAGCTCACAGCAACCTCAAACTCCTGGGCTCAAGCAATCCTACTGTCTCAGCCTCCCGAGTAGCTGGGACTACAGGCATGTGCCACCATGCCCGGCTAATTTTTTCTATATATATTTTTACCTGTCCG
>RJWJ010038966.1:0-14699 GCA_004363605.1 Indri indri | reverse complement strand
ATCCGTCCCCTCCTCCCCCTCGCCCCTCCCCCTTCCCCCTCCCTCCCTACCCGACATCCAATAGATGTTATTCTTATATGTACACTTATGTGTTGTTCAGTTACTACCAATTTGATGGTGAGTACATGTGGTGCTTGTTTTTCCATTCTTGGGATACTTCGCTTAGTAGAATGCGTTCCAACCCTATCCAGGAGTATACTATATTTTTATTTGTATTGTTTTTGTTGTTGTATTGTTATTTTTTATTGGTCTTTTTTCCCAAATATTTTCAATCTGCAGTAGATTGAACCCATGGATGTGGAACCCGTGGATAGAGAGGGCCAACTATAAGCCACTTCACAGATGCTTTGTGTTGTTACTAGGATTTTAATTAATGACTACACAGGGAAAGGATTCAAAACAATGCCACCAAAAGAACAAGCTTGACTTACTGTAGTAGGCACCTAATAAATGTAGTAAACTGGATCTGCAGATCTGTGAGTTTTTGAGAACAAATAATAATAGAGTCAAGCAAATAATAATAGTGTCAAGACACAGGGGAACCAGAGTATGTAGTTGCCCTATCCATGAACCATAGCATGAAATTCAGTGTCTCTTGGAGGGGAACTGACATTCATACCTTTGACAAACATTTCTTAAATTCCAACTGAAAATTTATCAAGAGGCTACTTTGTGACTGACATTGTATAATACATGTATTATATTATGTATTTAATGATGCTTATACCAGCTTAGTGAGATGGACTTAACGATTACAGCTCCATTTTAGTAATGAGCAACTGAGACTCAGTGAAGTTAAATAATTTGCCAAGGGTTGCATAGTGAATAAGGGTAGGATCTGGGATTTGAACCCAGGTCTGTCTAGCTCCAAATCTATGTTCTTGCCCCTGTTCCACAGATAACTTCAACTCTTGCTAGATTATAGTCATAGAATCATGGAGTTTTAGAGGTTATCTGATCTACCTTCATCATTTTAATGCTGGGTAAACAGGCACAGAGAGGTCTGGGAACTTTCTCAAACTCACATAGCTAGATAGAGTAGTGGAAAAACTTCTATTGCAATTGTCCTAATTACTCCATTACCACATTCAGGGAAGGAGAGAAAGGAATCGACCATCTATTCAGCAATCCCTTTCTGAAATATTAATAGATACTAAGTTTCAGGGCTGTACTAGAGGACCCAGGGAAATCAATGGCAGTGGAGGATATGGCTCCTGCCCTTTGGATGCTTCAAGTCTATTTGGGGAGAATCATCCTACAGCAGCAAAAGAGACACAGAGAAAGGGGGAGGGCCAAAGGGGCCTAGGAGAGGGGCTCCCAGCTCAGCTCTGCCGCACTCTCACTCTGTGAGTTAGCCATTCTGAGCCTACTTTTTCTGTGGTTCTCCTTGGTCCTCCAATAATGTCTCTGTTACACCCTATTGTAATGTTTCATTCACCACCTCCTGGTCTGACTACATTAGAAAACCCCTGTGGATCGGAGACTTGTTTCTGTGAGCTCAGCACAATGCCTGGCACAAAGTGGAATGCGTGAAGTCAGTACAGGGCCAAGGCAATTGTTAACCTCCACATGGGAAACGGAGGAAGCCCTGCCCACACCAACAGAGGTCCCATATGGAGTCACAGGAACAGATGCCATTGTCCATCCTTCTGCACCTTGCTCTAAAGACAGGAACACATGACATCCACTTGTCATCTGGGAGGGTCGGAAGGAAAGGGGGCCTCCGCTGGGTGCAGCAGAGTACATACCCACTCCCTTTGGAACCTCCCACCTCAGAAGAGAACAGGATGGGCTTTCCAAGGTACAGGAAATTAGTTATGGTTGTTCAGTGGATTAAAATAATCAGAATGTTCTTCAAGATAGACTACAACACCAAAGAAGGATTATGAGTGACCTACCACTAACGTGTTTATATATGTATGGACACCCCAGCCCCTACTCCAGTCATACTTCCCTGAGGACATTTCACAGAATGCAGTGCAGGGTGTGATCTGTAAGTTCCTCCAGGGCATGTTCCTCCAGCTACCTTACTTCAGTCTCCTGGGGGTTCTGCCTTACCAGGTGTTTGGCCTGCAGAGCCCTCGAGGATTTCTTAGACCTGTTTCTTGGGCTCTTTAGACCTACTTTTTCCTGCTGTACTGTTGACTCCAGGAGACTGCTACTGGGCTTTAAAAATAGCCTCTTGTGGGTTTTCAGAGGACAGGTTCCCTTCCTGCCAAAAATGTGTGGAATGGTGGTTTCGTTGGCAACAGTGAATCTTTCTTACAGAGTTGAAAGTGCGTATCCCTCCTTCTGAGCCTGACCGCAGTGGTTTGCCTGATGTCACTGACCCTGTTTTAATTAAGTCCTCCTTTATTGTTGGACTTGGTGCCAAGAAGCCTAAATGAACATTGTCTATTTGAGTGAGAGTCATTGGGGTTTTTTTTCCCAATTCTATTTTAGGAAATTTCTAAAAGTCACTGCTCTGCAGGCTGAGATAAGGGTTAAGAGTCTTTTTCTCAAGAAATAACATTCTCTTAAGTGAACATTATCTTGTTTTTCTTTCTCATGTAACTGAATTCTAAAATTCAAGAGGATTTTTCTGGCTCCTGATGGAAACTGGAGATAGTGATGTAATTTACGGGCCTTTGTTGGATGGAGGAAACTTCATCTACACTTGCCCTTATGAAATTCCAACAGACTTTTGGTTTTAAGAAACGTATGGGATCACTACTACTCATGGCTACTGCACAAAAATTGGATAATTGGTGTATTAGCTTCCTAGAACTTCTGTAGCAAAATACCACAAATCGGGGGGCTTAAAACAACAGAAATTTATTTTCTTACAGTTCTAGAGGCTAGAAGTCTGAAATCAAGGCGCCAGCAGGGCCGTGTTCCCTCTAAAACCTGCAGGAGACACTCCTTCCCTGCCTCTTCTAGCTTCTGTGGTTTGCTGGCAACTGGTGGTGTTTCTATACCTGTAGATGTGCCACTTAAATCTCTGCCTGCATCATGGCTGTCTTCTCCCTGTATGTCTATGTCTTCCCCTCTTCTTATAAGGACACCAGTGCTGTTGGATTAGGGCCTACCCTAATAACCTCATCTAACTTGATTACATCTGCACAGACCCTATTTCTAAATAAGGTCACAGATACCCAAGGTTAGGATTTCAACATGTCTTTTTTGGAGACACAATTCAAATGACTCGGAATTTTCTCTTACCCAGAAAATATTTGGATATCTTATCACTCTCTACCATAAATAACCAGTATCAGCTACCATTTGTGGAGCATTTACCATGTATCAAACACTATGCCATGTACCTGATATACATTATTTCATTTAATCTTCACAGAAACACTTTGAACTAAGTATTATATGCCCAGTCTACGACTGCCAAAATAAAGGCCCAGATCGGTCTCATTTCTGCACCCATGTTCTGAACTACTCACCATACCTAACACATATTGCTTATGAAGTACCTGCTGCGTGCCTGTCACTAAGCTAGGCCCTGGGGTTACAGCAGTGAGTAAGACTAATGCTGTCCTGCCCTCTTAGAACATGAGTCTAGTGGGAGAAGGTAACATTAGAGATAATTTTCTAAATATCAATTACTAACTCCCAGCACCATAACAGCATTTCCAATAAGGAAGTTTTTCCTTTGCTGTCGTTGTTAGAAGTCTGTTGAGGGAACAATGGCTGCTGAGATGACACGTAGTGAGATGACCCTCAAAAAGGGGTTAGGGGCTCACGTCTGCTTTAACCAGAGCTCCAACATGTTGTTCTACATATTGCAAGGCATCTCTGAAAGATTTTTGTTGAAGAAAGTGTACCATGGCTAGGTTATGCTGAGGAGCAAAGAATCCTAAAATTCCAATGCTTATAGCAAAGTTTATCTTGTGCTTCCGCATCATGTTTGTCTGCTCCCCACATCTGGGGACTGTGCTCTGTGTCACCCTCACTCCAGGATGCAGGCTAAGGAAGTAGCCCTTCCTGGAACTGTACAGGTTGCGATGGCAAAGGGAAAAAGAGAAGATGGTGAATCACACACCAGCCCTTAAGCATTTCTACCCAGAAATGTCAGGTTGTATCCTCTCACATTTTATTGGCCAAAGCATGTCACCAGGCTGTGCTTCACTTCAGCAAATCATAGAAGTACAGCCTGCCTTGGGCCTGCAAGAGAGAGAACAGAATATATTTGAAGAACAGAAACTAATTGCTTCCACACATGGATAGAAAGAAGAGTTTCAACCCTCTTCCAGGATGAACAGCCCATAACAAAAATGCCTTTCAGGCCAAATGAATTAAATTTTTGAAAGAATAGATTCAGTTCTCAGTGTCATTTTTGTCAAGCATGGCCATTCCTTTCCTTCTATTACCCCAAAGGACCATGTAGGAGTAGCCATACGACTTCTCTGGCCACTCCTCAGCTGTGGTCGGTGGGCCCTGATGACCAAACAGCAGCTGAAAGAGAACCTGTGTTCTACTTCTAGAAACTTAAAAAAGTCCAAATGTGAAAGTCACAATTTAGGGCACAGTGAAGTGTGTTCCTGAGCAATTCCTTGCAGGTTCCCTTTAAACAGCAACCTCCCAAGTACACATACAATATACTTTTAGGTATAGGTATTTTATTTACTTACAACTTCCCAAGAATATGCCATGTTTTATATAAAGCAAGGCATCTATTTATTGAAACCCTGGATTCCATAGGTTGGCGGCTTGCCATGGTCACTGTATATATTTCTCCTTCCCCGAAGTTCCAAAATTGATTCCCTGAAGTAAACAGGAAAAACTTGGGAGAAGTAATCAGTTGCTAAAGTTATTTTTGTTTTTGTCCTGTTCCAAGTTAGTGGCTGTTAACAGCAAGATTCCAGTGAGTGCCTCTATCCCAGATGCCCATCTTCGCAGCCCCAGGGGCAGTCAAGACTCCCCTGAATCATTAGCCTTGATGAATGCTCAGGCCGTATTAGCTCCCTGCAGGATGTTTAGCGCCTGGGGATCCCCAGGGCAGCCTATAATTCACTCAAACGCTGGAAATGTCTCTGCACCTCTGCGGAGCCAGGCCCCAGGCTTCCTGGAGCTTCCCACCTTCCTGCTTCCCTTTGTGCCTCACAGCAAAATAATAACATCACACTTTAAATAGGCCACACACACCAGCTGTCAAAGGCAGTGCCTCACAGGGCCTCCTTCATTCCCAGGGGTTTTGGCTCTTTCTCGAGGAGAGAAGATTGAAAGAGATCCAGCTGTGGACTATGGAGACCTCCATGGCACCTGAATTATTAATACCACCCCAATCATCTGCACAGAGCGGCATGTGCTCAGGGAGCCTCACTTTAACACCCCCTCTCAGATATACTATATTGGACAAGGTCAGACAAATATTAACAGTCACATGTCTATAGGGCTTTACAGTGTGCAAAGATTTTGTGAACTTGCCTTGTCTAATCACTCCATAATGGAGAAGCCATTGTCCCCATCTTACTGATAAGAAAACTAAGGCACAGAGAGGTGAAGTGACTTGCCCCAAATCTCACACCTAAAGACATGTTTTTGGGATCCAAGAGACCTGTGTTCTAACCTCATCTCCACCCTCACTACCTCTTAACGTCTTCTATAAAATGATGACAGTGTTGCACAAGCATTGTGATAATGTACATAAAGGGCCTGCAAGTGTCCCTAGAACCGAGATACTCAAAAATGTTGATTGCATAAATGAATGAATGTTGCCCATTTTGTGACTTGTTTTCCTTTCAGGCTGCTCTTGATCTTTCCCATTGAATATTAACTCTTGCAGGGAATATGGAAGACCTTTCGTCCCACTTGTGCATTGCCAAAGACCTTTTATTTTCCCTCCACTCAGTGACCCACGTAATGAAAGATGTTCTGCCTGACGTACTTTATTTATGACTGCCTTCCTCTTTCACCAGTAAAAGGCATATATAACCATTAATCCTGGCTCCTGACAAACATGCATGTTGAAGTGACATAATTCTAGTTAAAATATTAGTTTACAATCAGATATTAACATTTATCAAACACTTACTATGAGCCAGGTACAGGTACCTCACTGAACATTTTGCCAGCATTTGAACCCAGGTGATCTGACTCCCGAGCCTGTGCTCTTAACCGCTATACTCAATCAGCAACACAAAGACCTACCGTTTGGTGAATGTTTGCTCATACCAGCATGCACTGTAATGCACTCTTTAAATAAGCATTGTCTTATTTAGTTATTATGACAAAGTTATGGAGCAGGTGGTGTCACTTCCTCCATTTTACACGTGGGAAACTGAAGCTTGAGGAAAGTAAATTGTTCATAGCTGTGGCAGCAAGTGAGTGGTAGCGCCAGGCTTGGAGCCCAGGTGCTGTGGTTGCAAAGCACTGCATTTAACCCCTGGTCTATGCTACCTTCCCTCTCACGTTTCTCTAAAACTTCACTTGAATTGCTTGAAGCCTCATCACTTGTCAGTGCTTTGTATTATTAAAAATCACTTGAAAATCCCCATTCCAGCCTCAGGGACTCCAGAGAGTCTGAGGTCTCAGGATGAAACTAAGCAGGTCTAGATAGGAGCATCTCCGGAGGCACCTAAATATTCTTCCTGAAGCCACTAAGAAGGAATGCAGAGAGGTGAGTGTCTGCATTCCTCAGTTAATCAGAACCTCATGGAAACAGATAAGAACCAACCCCATCACCAGCTACTGCTGGAGAAAATAGTGTCCCCTGAGTGAAAAGTTGCTAAACCTGAAAAATAAATCGGCGAAGTCATTAAAGAAGAGGTTCGCATCCCTGGGAGTATTGTATCTACTTTCTGAGCTTGTCTAGATGCAGTTCCGCCGGGCAGATGGGCAGGTGGGCAAGAGACCCCGCCCCTGGGATCCTGCCGGGACCTGCAATCCATTTGTTTATCATCATAATTTGTCACTCTGCACATTTTGCTTCCTCAACATACATCGAAGGAAAATATTTCATTAGTGCCCCCAATGTGCATTTCTGTTTGGTTCACTTCACTCCACACCTCTAGCTGTTTGTCAGGAACTAGATCCCTGACAGAACAGGCAGCCTGAGTTAGCGGAAAGAGCACCAGGATCCTGGGTCAAGTAGGTTGTTTAGGAGCTGTGTGAATTTGGACAAGTCACTTCACCTCTCTGGATTTCAATGTCTTCATTTATAAAATGAGGTCTTTGGACTCAACATCTCAAAATCTCTATCCAAGGTAATCCTTTTGAGATCATTCATGGCTAAAATTTAGGTAATAGATGGAAAAGCACTTTCAGAAGTGCTTAAAAGCTCTTAATGCATTTCAAAAGGTGTTATTTTTGCAGTGTGATCTCTGCAGAGTAGGAAATTGTACACGTAAAGAAAAAAGAGGAAAGCAGTCCTTTGAAAGTTTGAATGTAAAAGTGTTGATTTTAAGTGTCTCTCTTTCTTCTCTTTATCTTCAACAAAGAGGGCCTGTTTTAATGTACCAGATAATTTCAGTAATCACACTTTTCCTGTGTTTAATTAACCACACCAGAGCTTTGCTAAGATCTAAAATAGTACATGGATCTTACCCCTTTGTTTGCCTTCTCCACTGATAAGAGTTAAGAATCCTCCTCTTCCTGGTAAGGGAGGAAGTCATCTCAACAAATGAAAATTTCCTTTAAAAATGTAAATTTCCTTTACAAAAGGAAAAGTTGTTCCCTGTTTTAGAGCTTTTCCTGCATCTGCTGATTCTCAATGTAGTCCGTAAGCCAAAGAGGCATATTTTGGAGTGCCATATTCTGGTACCCTTCACCTGAAACTTGCTCTCAACTTCTACGAGTAAGTTAACTCCAATGCCTACCCTGCCCTCCTTCAGTGTGACGAATAAAGCCCTGCAACCCCCAAGTCTTAAGCGCTGGTGTTTTCTTCTACCCTGGCCCACCCGCCTTCTTCCATGTGCTCATCTTCCCACTCCCAGCCACAGGGCACAGTGCAGCCCACATGATCCCTTGAACCTGGTACAACATAGCACACACACAAGTCGCCTTTGCTCCAACTCTCATTCAGCTTTAGTCAACACTTTCATCCTTATCCCTCATTAACATCATTCATTTATTCATTTTCCATTTATTCAAAAGTTGTATATTAAGTATCTATTATGGACTAAGTCTGGGAGATACAATGGTGAACAACAACAATAAAAATAGATGCAGACCTTGCCCTCATGAAGCTTACAGTCTAATGAGGGGGTGGATATTAACCCAGTAGCCACATAAATAAATGTGCGGTTTGTGTACATATGCATGGGCTACTTTGAGAGCATATAACAGGGAGCCTCTGTCTTAACTTGAAAGTGGTACTGACCGGGTTCGTTCCACCTGCGCACAGTAAGCCAATCACTGTGACAGTGGCTTTTGCAAAACAGAAAGGTTTATTCATGAGGCAGCCAAGCGAGGAGGCAGGAGAACAGATCTCGAATCCACCTGCCTGAAAATAGGGCTTGGGGGTACTTACGGGATAGGAAGCAAGGTGGTCTAAAACGTGGGGAAAGGTGATTGGCGCGTAGGAAAGGTGAGGTAATTGGGGTTCTGCGCAAGCGTAATCTATTCAAGCTACCTGGCTCTTTATAGGACACATCTTCAGAAAATGGTGCCATTACAATGACCTGAGGGTGGAGTTTTTGGCTCTCTAATGTCAAAAGGTTGCTCTTCAGGCATCTACACAGGCCCAGTTGGAGGGTGGGTGGTCTTAACCATATTGAACTGGATAGGAGCTGCCCCCAGGTTCCTGAAAAACAACTTTAAGCAACAGTTACTATTAGGACCCATGTTCACAGATGTTATCTGTAAGGAAGCCAGTGGGAATTTAGCTATGTATTGTTTGGCTGTGTGAATTTTAGCTATGTAGGTTTTAAGGTCAGCTAGAAGTAAGCAATTAGAAGCAAGCGAAGCAGGTTAAATGTGGTGGGCTTGATCAGGCTAGCCCTCGGTTTCAGAATTATCTTGCCTAGGTCTATGGACAAAATAAGTGATGCAATATGTAGTACTTGTGGTCTTTGCTTTGCTCCTAGTCTGACTGCCCGGTTTCTCTGTGTGTACATGTTTGTTTCTCCTAGAGGGCTCTTTATCACCATCCACGACAAGGGCCACCTTGCAACAATGCTGAACTCTTGGCCAGAAGACAACATTAAGGTATGAGCCTGTTCTCATTGCTGTTGCTCCATTGTTGGGTGAATCCTTTCAGCCTGCATGAGTCATTTCTGACTATAAAATGAGCCATTATGACACTGAAGGCAACATACTGCCCCCCACTCCGTTCCCAGGCCCAAGCCCATAGACCTGTTGTAGTCAAGTAGAAATGCACCCCAGAGCAGAAGTTTGCATCAAGCAGTGAAATTGTCCTGTATTATTATTACTGTATGAGGATGTATGAAGATATGTTCAGCATGTACCAAGTACCTGCTAAATAAACGGTGCCAGTTTCTGTGGTAGATACAGGGAGAAATCAGGCATAGACTCTCTTCTCAAGGAGCTGAT
The DNA here is from genome assembly GCA_004363605.1 of Indri indri. Classification (NCBI taxonomy): domain Eukaryota; kingdom Metazoa; phylum Chordata; class Mammalia; order Primates; family Indriidae; genus Indri; species Indri indri. The sequence continues at coordinate 5,219 of RJWJ010038966.1, read as the reverse complement.
ATGTCATGAGGAAAATAAGACAGAGGCACAAAAGACCAACAAGGTGGAAATTAATGAGAGATAAATGAGGTACGCAGAAAGAGCTGAGAGCGTTCAGAGAGGCAGAGACGACTTCTAGGCCGAGGGGAATCTGGGATGACCTCATGTGGAAAGTGACATCGGAGCTGGGCCTTGAACCGAGGGGTAGAGCTTGGGCAGTTAGGCATCAGGGAGACTAGCCTGCAGGGTGAGGACGCTCTGCACCAGGAGAAAAGGCTTGTGGTGAATAACATCTTCCCACTTGGGCATGTGTACCCCGAGTGCACACCACAGTGGGGGAGTGGGGTGTGTAAATGCAGAGTGACAAAATAAACCTAGCGCTTCTTCCTGGAGATCAATTTCTCTCAAAAAATTTAGGGAGAAAACATTTTTATGTAACAGGATATAATATGGAATAGTTGTATTCACTTTTAAATATATCAGTTATTTATCATTATATATTAATATTTATTATTATATTATATATTATTAATTATTATAATAATTAATGTACTGATTATTTTTTAAAATATATTAATAAAACATGCAACTTGGTAAAAATTTATTAGCCTCTGGCTAAATCCCCAGATCTCCTCCTACTATAGGGACTTCCGTGGAAGAGTTGGAGAGGCCCTGGCATTGTCACTTCTGGAAACAAAATGGGTGAAGCGAAAATGCAAAACGTCTTCTGGTTACTTGGTGAGGGCATTTTTTGGCCCATGAGCTGGGCCAGGATTGGAGCTGACCGAGTACAGTATGAGGAACTCTCAGGGCCAGCGCTCACAGGGCCTTGCCTCAGTGGGAGGCTGTGGCTCTCCACCACTGTCTTCTCTCCAGGGCCTCCCTCCCTCCTTCCCTGAGTTCCCTGAGCTCCCCCATCCTTCTCCACCAGGCACCAAATACAGCTTCATCCTACCTCCCTCCCTTTGTGTACCACCCACTTCTGGCCCTCTCCAGGGAATGTTAGCATTTAGAACCAGCAAGGCAGGGCGGCTAGGGGTGGGGTGGGGAGGACCTTGCTCTGAGGAGCCAGGCCTGAGCCACAGACAAGGCCCCTGGACTTCATTCCTGGCTCATTTCGTACACTGCTGTCTGGGTGTCATTTTGCTCTGTGCTTCTCTTTCCTGCTTATCTGCTTAGACTCCAGTTATGTGTAGGCCTTGACCCTGCAGGTTTTGGCCCCAATCCCAGAGAAGCAAGTTTCCAGGGTGTGTCTAGGATGAACCTATAATAAAATCTCAAGGACATTAAAGAAACCAGCTAACTTGATAGGGAGTTAACTATAGGCTAGCCTGAGTGGACATGCTGTTGACGTCCTGCAAACTAATCTTTTCCATACATCTGAACATTTCAACCATGGATAAACCTTGTATATAGTAGGCACTCAACAGATGTTTGCTGAGTTGAATGAACTCAGGCAACCGACACGCTGAGCATCTTCCATGTTCTGACACTATGCCAGGAGCAGAGAGATGGGGGTCTCTGCTAAGACATACAGTGCTTTTGTACAAATGACAAGGAATTAGAAAGAATGGGGAAAAGGTACCCCCCCTTTAACCAGTACGAAAAAGGAACCAAGCTGGCACAGGAGCTTGGGGAGGGGCTCATGGCTGGATTTCAGGCTTCAATTGCTTCTCTTGCCAGGACACAACTTAACACAACATCCCTGCTGTGAGGAATGCAAAAGGAGAAAAACGGGGACCCTGTCCCCAAATTGCTTCATATCGTGATTAGGCAACCAAGATGTCAATTCAAAACAGAACCTTAGGAGCTAAATATCTATTGACTTGGATAAACATATTTTGAGAACCTTCTAAGTACTGAGTTCTAATTACCAGAGTGATGAAGACAGCAACTGTTGTGATTTTAGAGGAAGGGAACAGGGATTTGGGGTCACCATGAAGAGGTGGAGCTCAAGCAGGCCTCAAATAAACAGAGACATCCAAAGCGTCTAAGGAGAGGGTAAGTTACATGAGCAGATGTGGGCCAGTGGCATCTACTTCCATTGCATTCAACCACCATTTAGTAAGCATCTACTCTATAACAGTTCCCTGGGGGTTCAGGGATAAAGAAGGTGTATGGGCCCAAACTCAAGTTTACACTCTAGTTAGAGAAACCGACCCAGAAAAAATGACAGTACATTGTGTTTGTGCTGCCAAAGAGAGGGCCCAGGGGATGAGGAGCAGACAGGTGACTGGCTGCCCATCTGCCCTGTGGTACCCCAGAGTGAACAGACAAATGCCTGGGGCCACCTCCACCCTTTATTTCTGTCTCACTTTGGAGAAACCTGGAGGTCAGTCCCATTGACTATGTAGAGAAATGAGCCCCAACTTTGCAATCAGACAGACCAAGGTTCTGGTCTTGAATCTTCCACGTACCTGCTGTGTGTGCAGATAACCTCTCTGAGCTTTGCTTTCTTATTGTGAGATAAAGTCTGTACACATTGAATGGATGTTGTCATTATGGAGGTAGAGGAGGTGGCATAGCACACACAGTGGTCCAGGGCCTAAGGGCAGCCATGGAGGGGGCTCCCTTACCTGGGAATCACAGGCCGCAAATGGGCAGTCAGATGCTTTGGCCCCTAGACATAATTGATTTGGCCTTTGATGATTTTTGAAAATTTTGAGTTTGGAGTCAACATTTTAAAATCAGAAAACGTCATTAAAAGTATATACATGTATCAAAACACTTGTATTTCTGGCTTCTCTGGAAAAACCAAGAGCTCTGAACATTGGCATGTGAACAAGTTCATATGGCTGATTGGACTGCCCTGGCTTACCCAGCCCCTACCTGCCGCACTCACTGGCCTTTTTCTGGAGGTTCTCCTCCTCCCACCCACAGGGTGCCTTTTCGAAGGTTCAGAATGTTCCAAGCCCCAGCCTTTCTTGTTTCCTAATGTGTTTTCTCCAGTTGCCCTAAAAAGAAGGGAGGAAAACCTTCCTACCCAGGTGGAGAATCTTTGCTCATCACCCCCATCCTGGCACTTTGGAGCTGACCCTGGACTTTACCTTCATTGTTTCATTTGATTCTCACAGTCACTGTGCTCAGCGTGGAGCAAGGACCCCCTCTGACCCCCCTGAGGTGGGTCTTGAAGAATGGATAGGAGTGTCTTTTCTCAGATGAGCAAGTTGAGGTTAAGTGACTTGCCTGTTGTTACCTACAAATAAGAGCCGGTGCCCAGCCCAGAGCCCTGCTGCTGGGTCACCTCTCCGCAGCTGCTGTGTAGGAAGGCAGAGTTTTTCCAGGCACAGGTGTCTTTGGACCCTGGTGTCTCAGGCTGCTTGGCTGGAGAGGAGGGGTGGTTCAGCTCCTGCATCAACTCAGAAGGTAAAAAATGACTTTCTATGGTTTCCAAGCCAGAAAGAGCTGCAAATTGAGATGTCAGAACAGTTGGCTGAGAGGGAAATGGGGCCAAAGCCCAAGGGTGGGGAGACCATGAAGTTTTGTGGGCCCTTCTCGAGCAGGAAGGCGGGGGCGGGGGTGGTTAGGTCAGGCTGCCCTGAGCTGTCCAGCGTAAATCACAAAGAGGAGTGAGAACGGCTTTTCTGCCTCTTTCCCACAGTGGCCATTGACTGGAGCTGAGAGGAAGGCTCAGCTGAGAATAGCCCTCCTCCCCAACGGTTTTCCCAAGCTCCTAAATCTCTCCCTCACCCCAGTCCCAACAGCTTCGGGGTGGGAGGGTGCTGAGAGGTGGCTGGGTGGTGGGGCCGAGGGATCATCTTCTGCCCCTGGGCACCAGCCACTTAGGTGTAGAAACTTGGCCCACCTGGTGTTAGACCCAGGTTAGACTCTGTGCTCACTATTACAGGCTAGATTTCCCAGGAAACAGTCTCTGGGAAAGAAATTAGCATATTAGGGAGGGCTCTTGGGTCAACACCTGTGGGAGGAAAGGAGCAGGATGGAGCAGAGAGAGAGGCTGGGCTGCAGTGGGGTCTTGAGGAAGACTCAGCTGAGCCCATGAGCAGGCCCTGGAGCTGGCACAGAACTTCACAGTCATCCCGAGACAGTGCAAGGGAGAAGGCCTTAGACTCCTACACTGATGGGTCATTGATTGTGGCCTGTCCCTGGAAGGGGGCATGGCTTTGACCAAAATGGCTCTCTTCAGTCAAGGAAATTCCCCAAGTAGGCCGGTAGCTGAGGGTATGGCTGGGGAAATAGCTCTTTCCTTCCTGAAGGAGGATCTGGGCAGTGCATCACTGTGTCCACCCCACACAGTATTATGCCAAGTGCTTTATGTAGATTAACTCATCGAATTCCCCTGACCACCCTGTAAGAGGTGGGAATTATTATTATCCCCATTTTACAGACAAGGAAGCTGAGAGGTTAGGTCTTTGCAGGTGAGGAGTGGAACCAAGGTTTGAAACTAAGGAGTGTGCGTTATTTATGTTGTGGAGAGAGAGAGAGAAGAGAAGGAGGAGGATAAAAGGAAAGATGAGAGGAAAGGATGAAACAAAAGGAAGAGGAAGGAGAGGGTTGTACACACAATGCTGTGGGCAGCCCACGACCATAGCTACAAGTCCAAAGAAGCCCCAGAGCAAGCAAGGAATCATGATCCTCAGATCAGTCTTGGGTCAGTCCCAGTGGGTCCAGCTAAGATAAGGGGTGTGCTTAATCATTCAGAAGGGGCCTTAGGATGTGGAGGTTAGAATGTGGTCCAAGGCAAAGGATGAATGTGGCACATTGTCCCTCAAATATCCCCCTAGACAAGAAAGTTGTGAGTTATAAAATTCTTCCAGACAAGTAAAATGTGATTTTATCATTGCAGAAAATCATGCTGGGCTTTCAAACCCAAGGATGCTGCTCATGTTTGCCTTCAAACAATCTCCTGAACTAGTGGCTCCCAGCATGAGCTCCACTGATGTCATGAAAAATAGGGTGTAGCATCTTCTCTCTGAACTTGTTAATCTACACCAGGTCTGAACTCTGTCCAGTTCAGAAGACACTTTGTGCTCTCTGTTGGATCTATCACATTGCCCAACATTTGTATGTATCACGTGGTAGTCTCCAAGCTAAGCGCGGAGGCATCAAAGATGACATGACCCATTACTTGCCTCAAAGAGCTTAGAGCTACTACGAAAGACAAGGAAATGTATATAACTATAATACAAGGAAGGGGGTGATAGGTGGTGTAGGTGAGGAAAATGCCATGGGAATTCAGAAAAGGGAGTGATAGCTTAGAAGGGAAGCTTCATGGAGGAAAG
>RJWJ010038965.1:0-14681 GCA_004363605.1 Indri indri | reverse complement strand
GTTATACATCATTTTAATGCTCATTTCTCGCTTTACCTTTTTTTGCTAAAGACTTATTACTTGCTATTTATTTTATGTTCATTTTAGACTATGGAAATGATATTAGATAAAAAGCAAATTCAAGCAATTTTCTTATTCTTGAGTTCAAAATGGGTCGTAAAGCAGCAGAGACAACTCACAACATCAACAACACATTTGGCCCAGGAACTGCTAACAAACATACAGTGCAGTGGTGGTTCAAGAAGTTTTGCAAAGCAGACAAGAGCCATGAAGACGAGGAGTGCAGTGGCTGGCCACTGGAAGTTGACAACGACCAACTGAGAGCCATCTCTGTAGTTGATCCTCTTACAAATACACAAGAAGTTGCCAAAGAACTCAAGGTCAACCGTTCTTTGACTATGATCATTAGGCATCCGAAGTAGTTTGGAAAGGTGAAAAAGCTTGATAAGTGGATGCCTCATGAGCTGACTGAAAAATCAAAAAAATTGTCATTTTGAAGTGTCTTCTCTTCTTGTACACAACAATGAACAATTTCTTGATTGGATTGTGATATGCAATGAAAAGTGGACTTTATGTGACAACTGACAATGACCAGCTCAGTGGTTGGACCAAGAAGAAGTTCCAAAGCACTTCCCAAAGCCAAACTTGCACCAAAAAAGGTCACGGTCACTGTTTAGGGGTCTCCTGCCAGTTTGATCCACTACAGCTTTCTGAATCCCAGTGAAAACATTACATCTGAGAAGTATGCTCAGCAAATCAATGAGATGCACCAAAAACTGCAATGCCTACAGCCAGCATCGGTCAACAGAAAGAGTCCAATTCTTCTCCACGACAACGCCCAACTGCACGTCGCACAACCAACACTTCAAAAGTTGAATGAATTGGGCTATGAAGTTTTCCCTCATCCACCATATTCACCTGACCTCTCGACAACTGACTACCACTTCTTCAAGCATCTTGACAACTTTTTGCAGGGAAAAGTCTTCCACAACCAGCAGGATGCAGAAAATGCTTTCCAAGAGTTCATGGAATCCCGAAGCACAGATTTTTATGCTACCCGAATAAACAAACTTATTTTTCGTTGGCAAAAATGTGTTGATTGTAATCGTTCCTATTTTGATTAATAAAGATATGTTTGAGCCTAGTTATAATGATTTAAAATTCACGGTCCAAAACTTCAATTACTTTTGCACCACCCTAATATTTAAACCAAGATACATCTATGGATCTTTACTGAATTTACTACATTGTCATCGTTACTCTGACACTTTGTTACTCTGTTACTTTGTCTAGTCTACTTATGAAAAATGGCAGTAAATTATGTTAATAAAGTGTTATTATTCTTAAATGATTCATTGCTGACTCCTAATAATCGCCATATCTCTCCATTTTTTGTTGGGATTTGATTCACATATTATAAAACCTACTCTTTTAAACTGTACAATTTAGTGACTTTCTGTGCATTCAATTGTGCAAACATCACCAGAATATATTTTCAGAATATTTGATTGCCCTGAAAAGAAACTCTATACCCATTACCAGTCACTGCCCATTTCCATTCTAAACTCCAACCCTCAACAACCACTAATCTACTTTCTGTTTCTACACATTGGCGTATTCTGGACATTTTATATAAATGAAATCACTTAATGGGTGGTCTTCTATGACTATATTCTTTGACTTGTAGTAATCTTTCTAAGGTTCATCAAGGTTTTTGCTTATATCAGTATTTCATTCCTTTTTAGGGCCAAATAATATTCCACTGTATGGATGTACTGTCTTTTATTTATCCCTTCATCAATTGATAGACATTTGAGTTGTTTTCATTTTTTGGCTATCGTGAATAACACTGCTATAAAAGTTTGCATACAAGTTTTTGTGTGGACATATTTTTCATTTTTCTTGGGTGCATACCTAATAGTAGAAACAGAACATGTATAACTCTGTTTGCCATTTTGAGGAATTGTTTTCAAAAGCAGCTATACCATTTTATGTCTTACCAGCAGTATGAAAGGGTTCAAATGTCTCCACATCCTAGCCAACACTTTTTCTTGTTTCACTTTTTGAATATAGCCATCTTAGTGAATGTGTGGTGGTATCTCATTGCGATTTTGATGTGCATTTCCATAATGACTAATGCTATTGAACATCTTTCATGTGCTTATTGGCCATTTGTGTATCTTCTTCAAAGAAATTTCTATTCAAAGTGTTTGCCCATATTTCAATTGTGTTGTCTTTTTATTGTTGAGTGGCAATAGATCTTTTATTTTCTGGATAAAAGTCCCTTATCAGATATATGATTTGCAAATATTTTCTTTCATTTTGTGAGTTGTCTTTTAACTTTCTCGGTAGTTTTGAAGCACAAAAGTTTTAAAATTTTATGAAGTCTAATTTTAAGGTAAAATACAATATTGTACTATTCTTTTAGTTCTCTATTTCTTAATTATTTAGCATATGTAAAACTGTGCTACCACTTTTATTTGATTCCTATCTTTTAAAAATTAAATTCCTACTGCTTTTTATGTGTCACTGAGAAGGTTTTGAGTATTGTCTCCGTAATTCTATTTTCTTATAAGCCTTATGATCATTTTTATTGAGATAAAGTTAACCTAACATTAAATCCACCATTTAAACTATTTTAAAGTATATAGTGTGGAGGCTTTTAGTATTATACATTCACACTATGTGGAAACATCACCACTATCTAATTCCAGAAAATTCTCATCACCCCAAAAGGAAATTCCATATGCAGTAAGTGGTCACTCCCCATTCCCCCCCTCCCCAACTCCCCAGTTCTGGCAAGTATTAATCTGCTTTCTGTGGATTTCTTATTCTAGGTATTTCATATCAATGGAATTGTACAATATGTGGCATTTTGTGTCCTGCTTCTTCCACTTAGTATAATGTTTTCAGGTTCATCCACATTTAGTATTTGTCAGTACTTCATTCCTTTTTATGGCAGAATAATATTCCATTGTATAAATATATGACATTGTATTTATCCATTCATCAGTTCATGGATATTTGGATTGTTTTCATTTTTTGGCTATTATGAATAATGCTTCAATGAACGTTGTTGTACAGGTATCAGTTCGAGTCCCTCTTTTCAATTCTCTTGGGTGTACACCTAGGAGTAGGATTGCTGGCCATATAGTAATGCTATGGTTAAATCTTTTATCATTATTATAGCCATCCTAGTGGATGTGAAGTTGTATTTCATTGTGGTTTTGATTTACATCTACATTCTTAAGAGATTTTGATCTGAAATGTTCTTTTCTTGTAATCTGTTTTTCTGATTTTGATATCATGGTATTACTGGCCTCATAGAATGAATCTGGAAGTATTCCATCCTCTTCTACTTTTTTAGAAGAGTTTGAAAAGGATTGGTGTTAATTATTATTCTTTAAATGTTTGGTGGAATCCACCAGTGAAGCCATCTGGCTTTTGGCTTTTCTTTGTATCAAGTTTACCAATTACTCATTCAATCTCTCTTTTTTTAAGTTTGTTTTCTCAAGGCCATCTTTACTTCTGATCAGTCTCTTTTCTTAAGGTCTGTTATAGGTCTATTCAGATTTTCATTTCCTTTTGAGTTAGTTTTGGTAGCTCATATCCTTCTAAAAATTTGTCCATTTCATTCAGGTTATTTAATTTGTTGGCATACAGTTGTTTATTGCATTCTCTTCTAATCCTTTTATATGTTCTACCCTTTACAATTTAAAGATCACTCTCCTTGCTAGAAAATAAGAGTTGAATATTTTCCTTTTATCCCCTTAAAATTTCATCAAACAAAATTTGTTAAACAGGACTATGGCTGCCTAATATTTATTGAATAATAAAATTTATAAATGTTTTACTAATGTTTATAAGAAGGTGGTTTTTATTTTTCTGTCCTTGTGCAGAGGGGAGCAGACGGGGATGGAGGTGGGAATTGCCTTTCCAGAATATAAGTCGTGTTCACCTCTAAGTGTTCGTGTATCTCTCCTCAGTTTGACCTGGTTCCCAGTGTTTGTGTTCTCCTCTAAGATCCCTCTTGAAAGTTAAAATCATACAGTCCTTTGGTCCTTTCACATCTGGGACATGCTCACTGCCATTTTTTTTTTAATTTCTGCATATTATGGGGGTACAAATGTTTAGGTTACATTGCCCTTGCCTGCCCCCACCCATCAGAGCTTCAAGCACGTTCATCCCCAGCTGGTGCGCATCGCACTCATTACGTTTGTATATACCCGTCCCCTCCTCCTCCCTCCCATCTGCCCTATGCCGGATAAATGTTGTTCCTATCTGTGCACTTAGGTGTTGTTCAGTGGAACCAATTTGCTGGTGAGTACACGTGGTGCTTATTTTTCCATTCTTGAGATACTTTGCTTAGTAGAATGGGTTCCAGCTCTATCCAGGAGAATACCAGAGGTGCTAGATCACCATTGCTGCCATTTTTTTAATGTATCAAATGGAGACAGAGACCAGCTGTTGAGTGACGGTGGTGCGGGTGGGACAGTCGCAAGTGGTGGTGGAGCCTGACGTTGGAGCTGCTGTCTGGGCTGCTGTTCTGGACGCTGAGCAGAGTTCTGCAGCCCTCGGGCTTCTCTGAGCGGGGGCCTGCCTGGCAGCCTCGCATCATGAAGAGAAAGCGCTAGAGATTTATGATTCCATTCAAACTATCCGGGACCCAGAAAAGCCCAATACTCTAGAAGAACTGGAAGCGGTAACGGAAAGTTGCGTGGGGGTTCAGGAGGTAAATGAAGACGACGATCTGGTTATTATCAAGTTTACGCCAATTGTGCCTCATTGCTCTTTGGCAACTCTTACCGGGCTGTGCTTAGGAGCAAAACTTCAGCGGTGTTTACCGTTTAAACATAAGTTGGAAATCTACATTTCTGAAGGAACCCACTCAACAGAAGAAGGCACCAATCTGCAGATAAATGACAAAAAGCGAGTAGCAGCTGCAACAGACAACCCCAACTTACAGGAAATTGTGGAACAGTGTGTCCTTCAACCTGACTGATAGCTGTCCTAAGCGCCACCAACCTGTAATTTATAAATTCTTTTAAATCTTTGTATAATGTGAAGACTCATGTTTAATACATAGGTGATTTATACTTTGAAACATTTTTTAAAGAATTATTTCTAAGCAAAATTTAATTATAAAGCAGTACCTAATTTGTTCAGTGTTTAACATTCTCAGAATTTGTGACACTTAAATGATCAGACAGAATAATATTTTCTAGTTATTATGTGTAAGATGAGTTGCTGTTTTTCTGATGCCCATTCTGATACAACTACTTTTCATGTCAAATATCTACATGCCCAAATATATTCAATTTAAATCATTACTCCGTAAAATAAATAAAATAGATGACTCTCATAAAAAAAAACAAATGGAGACAGATATGTCATATCAGTAATATTTACATGGGGAAAGAAAAACAAGCCAATAAAAACAATGGAAATGCCCTAAAAGCAACTTAACAAAGGATTCACTTTAAAGAATCTTTTTCTAAGTGTCTATTAGAATGAGAGTTTTCATCTTTAGAGATTTCTGTCTACTTCACAATGCCAATGTTTATGCATGAGAGTATATAACTCAATAAATTTATCAAATAGACTTAACATACATTATTACCTCCTCTTAGAAGACACCACCTTTTCCATCTATGAAAGTTGATTTATGTGGGCATTAATTTATTTATTAATTCATGGAATTTCCATTGCTATATGCCAGGGATGCAAAAGTGAATGAAAGAAAACCTGGATGGACATACCTGCCTTCATGGAGTTTGTATTTAGCAAGAGGAGATAGACAATAAACAAAATTGATAGATAAATTACAGAGCGTAATAAAATGTGATTAGTGGTTTGGAGGAAAAAGGAAAAGGTAGTATGTAAATCAGAAGTGTGAGAGCATAATTTCAGAATGGGTGGTCATTTGCTTCCCTGCAAAAGTGACATTTGCACAAATAACTGGAAGATATTTTCATGATATGTTTCCTCTGTTCAAATTGGTATCATTGCATGTGACCCCCTTCAAAGTCTCCCTTGGACATGCAGCGCCTACTTTTCTGCCCCATGTCGAACGCCTCACTGTTTCTAATGTGCCGCTTTTCCACCTCTGACACTTCCATGCATACTTGTCCCTTTTCCAGTCATCATCGAATATCTTTCCACTGTGCTTGCTATGGAAGATGTGTTCTTCCAGCAGGAGAGACATTTGTTCCTCTAAATGACATTTTAAAAAAGCATTTGACTTACATTGTGAGCCTCTTGTAATAGATATATGTCCTCTGAAGAATGTCCCCTTTTGGACATACTCTCCAAGTTCACTCTTCTTCACTTGCTGCAGTGTATTCCAGAACAAGGTTGCAGTTTCTATTATTTTAATGCGGGCCATGATTCTCTATTACTAGAGCAACATTTTTACATGTTTCAATAAAAATAATTCCAGCTAATTTTGAAATACTATATTTAATTAGCAAATATTAAATTCATTACTTTTTATGTACAAATAGAAAGCAGCCTACTAGTTTTTTTGCTTTTTTTTTTTTTTTTAATTTTCTTAAGACAAACACCTTCATTAGAATTCACAAAAGAGTTCCCAGAATCTGAATCCTGGGAAACCATTGGTGTTCTGGGGATATTTATGTATTTATATATTATATCCCCTCCATGGATATTTATATTATCTAAGGGTATTTCTATTCAAAGATTTTTTGTTATTATTAATAGGGAGTTTTATGGTTATAAGATAAAATCCCTAAACTTATAAAGTAGTAGCATTCCAAAGGGTTAGAATCATATTTTCTTTAGTAGGATGTAAAGGGATATAAATCAGCATTTATTGAACATCTACTATCAATAGACATAAATCCCTAGATTTGTAGATAGAACAGATATGAAAGCAGCACGTTAGAAGGAGTGAGGTGTCTGACATGGGGCAGAAAAGCAGGTGCTGCATGTCAAAGGGAGATTTTGAAGAAGAAACATAATAGTATCAATTTGAACAGGGGAAACATATCATGAAATGATCCTTACAATGACAAAAAGAGTTGGACCCTAATATCCCCATTTGACAAATGGTGCAAATGAGGTCTGAAAAGGTAAGTAGCTTGCTCCAGGTCACAAAAATTGAGACTGGCAATGCTGGGACTCAAACCTGGCCTGTTTGGCTCTAGAGACCACAGTTTGTCTTTCCAGCAGTTCATGTCACAATAGAACTTAACCTAGGTTCATCCCAAGGAATAGTTATTGTAGAAATCCAAACCATAAAAGCCTACTAACCAAAGAATGGTTGAGTCATTTGCAATTTGTAAAACACCCAAGGATAGTTCATTGAAAAACTACCAATTTACATGAAAGAAATCAATGCATGATTTGTGACAGGAAAAGAGAAGCCATTCCAAATCTACTTCCCCAAGCACAAAATGTTTTGCCCTATTACCTTTTAAAATATCTTCAAAACTTTCATTTTCAGCATATTTTACGAAGCATGACAAGTATTGCCAGGGTATTTTAGGAAGCATGACAAATACACAGCATTGAAATTACCATGGTGGTGGAAATTCAAGATTGGTATGTGAATTATAATTCTGGTGCAAAGTGTACTGAGGGGAGTGTCTCTCCTCCCCTTTGCCAAAGTTGCAATTATCAAGCTGTTACCAGAGCCAGCTTCCCTCTTGGCCAGTGTGGAGCACTTATGGGTCCCCATGGCATGATCTCTGCACAGAGTCATCATCTCTGCTCTGAAAGAAACTGTTGCAGAACCACAAACAACGCTTTTCTTCTAGGGCAGACATCAGGAAAGTTCACATCCCTGTTCAGAAAAGATCAGGGATTGTGTAAGAGAGTATGGATAATTTCACATCCACAAATAAAGAACCACTACTGGGAAAACCAGCTCAGCTGCTCATGTTACTGAGAATCTGTCATTAGTATTAGCACAATGACCACATAATTTATCATCTAAACCAGAACTCTTTTTTTATGTATTTAGTTAGTATGAGTATGTAACAGTTGTATGTCTTTATAGGGTGACATTTTGATACAGGCATATAATGTGAATTAATCAAATCAGGGAAACAGCAGTATTCATCAGCTGAGGCATTTATCATTTCTTTGTATTAGGAACATTCCAATTCCACTCTCTTAGCTATTTTAAGGTATACCCTAACTTATTGTTGACTATAATCACTTTGTTGTGCTATCAAAATTGTTCATTCTAATTATCTCACTATATTTTTATACTCATTAACCATCCCCACTTTATACCCCCCTTTCTGCTACCCTTCCCAGCCTCTGATAACCAGAATTCCACTCTCTGTCTCAATAAGATCAATTGTTTCTGATATTTAGCTCCCATATATGAATGAGAACATGAAAGATATGTTTTTCTGTGGGCTTGGCTTATTTCACTTAACATAATGTTCTTCAGTTCTGTCCAAGTTGTTGCAAATGGCAGGATTTCATTCTTTTTGTGGCTACATAATATTCCATGGTGTATATGTACCATAATTTCTTTATTCATTCATCTGTTGATGGACACTTAGGTTGATTCTAAATCTTAGCTATTGTGGCTAAACATGGAAGTGCAGATATCTTTTCGATATACTGAATTCCCCTCCTTTGGATATATATCCAGCAGTGGCATTGCTAAGTTAAATATATGGTAGTTCTATTTTCAGTTTTTTGAGGAACCTTCATACTATTCTGCACAGTGGTTGCACTAATTTACATTCCCACAGACAATGTATGAGGTCTCTCCCTTCTCCACATGTTTGCAAGCATTCGTTATTGCCTTCTTGATAAAAGCCAACATAACTGGGGTGAGATGACATCTCATTGTAATTTTGATTTGCATTTCTCTGGTGACTAATTATTTGCATTTTTTTCAGATATCTGTTGGTCATCTGTATGTCTTCTTTTGAGAAATGTATATTCAGATTCTTTGCTCATTTTTAAATCAGATTATTTGATTTTTTTTTCTATTGAGCTGTTGGAGCTACTTATATATTCTAGTTATTAATCCCTTGTGAGATGGATAGTTTGCAAACATTCTCTCCCATTCTGTGGATTGTCTATTCACTTTGTTGATTGTTTCCTTTACTGTGCAAAATTGTTTTAGCTTCATGTGATACCGTTTGTCCAAGTTTGCTTTGGTTATCTGTGCTTTGGAGGTATTACTCAAGAAGTCCTTGCCCAGACCAATGTCCTGAAGCGTCTCCCCAATCTTTCTTTTAGTAGTTTCATAATTTCAGGTCTTAGATTTAAGTCTTTAATACATTTCGATTTGATTTTTGTATATGGAAAGAGATAAGGGTCTAGTTTCATTCTTTTGCATGTGGATATTGTTTTCCCAGTACCATTTATTGAAGAGATTGTCCTTTCCCCACAGTATGTTCTTGACACCTTTATCGAAGATAAGTTAAATATTGATATGTGGATTTACTTCTGGGTTCTCTAGTTTGTTCCATTGGTCTATGCCAGTACCATGCCGTTTGGGTTACTACAGCTCTGTAGCATAATTTGAAGTCAGGTAATGTGATTCCTCCAGTTTTGTTCTTTTTGCTCAGGATGACTTTCGCTATTCTGGGTCTTTTGTCATTCTATACAAATTTTAGGATTATTTTTTCTATTTCTGCACAGAATGTCATGGGTATTTTGATGGGGATTGTATTGAATCTGTAGATTGCTTTGGGTAGTATGGACATTTTAACAATATTGCTTCTTCCTATTCATGAGCATGGAATATCTTTCCATTTTTTTGTGTCTTCTTTAATTTCTTTTATCAATGTTTTCTAATTTTCATTATAGAGATATTTCACTTCGTTGGTTAATTTTATTCTTAGATATTTTATTTTATTTGTAGCTATTAAAAGTGGGATTACTTTCTTGGTTTCTTTTTCAGATTGTTTACTGTTGGCATATAGAAATGCTACCAATTTTTCTACATTGATTTTGTATCCTGTGACTTTACTGAATTTTTTTTATCAGTTCTAATAGTTTTTGTGTGGAGTCTTTAGGTTTCTCTAGATATAAGATTATATTGTCTGCAAACAAGGATAATCTGGCTTCTTCCTTCCCAATTTTGATGTCCTTTACTTTTTTTCTCTTGTTTGATTGCTCCAGCTAGAATGTCTAGTACTTTGTTCAATAACAGTGGTGAAAGTGGCCATCCTTGTTTTGTTCTAGATCTTAGAGGAAAGACTTTCAGTTTTTCCCCATTCAGTATGATACTAGCTGTGAGTCTGTCATATATGGCTTTTATCGTGTTGAAGTAAGTTCCTTCTATACCCAGTATTTTTATTTTATAGGGATGTTGAATTTTATTGGGTGCTTTTTCAGCATCATTTAAAATGATCATATGGTTTTTGCCTTTCGTTCTGTTGATGTTATGTATTCAATTGATTGATTTGCATATGTTGAACCATCCTTGCATCCCTGAGATGAATCCCACTGGCCCATGATGAATAATCTTTTTAATGTGTTATCAAATTCAATTTGCTAGTATTTTGTTGAGGATTTTTGCATCTATGTTCATTAGAGATATTGGCCTATAGTTTTCTTTTTTTGTTGTGTCTTCGTAAACCAGAACTCTTTTGATGGAGATGTTATTAATAAACAGTCTGGGATAACAGGCATAAATTGGGTTTGGACCAACAAGTGGAGGACTTATACTAGCTATTAATATCATCTTTGTAAATGAGGAGGCAAACATCCAAATTATATATATGCACCATATAGTGTTGCAATCTCTGTGGGATTGTTTTAGGTAAAAAAAGTCTATATGTTAGTACCAGCTAGAAGCACAATCTATTGTCTGGGTAATAGAAGTCCATGATTAAACGAGCCTCAGGAGATGTTAGTGTGCAAACAAGTGAGAACATTTTTTCTGTTTACCTTTTGTCCTAAGAATATGATCTCCAAGACAAAGTGGCAGTAATATGGAGAAACTAAGGCTTTTGCTTTCCTACCTATGTTTTCGCAGCATTTTGTTCACAATTAGGTACTAGCACTAGCACTTAACAAGATCTGTGGCCATTGGCCTTATTCCATGTCTATTTGTGAGCAACCCAAGAACAAAGCTCATATTTTACTCATCTCTGTTGCCCCAGTATTTGGCACAGACCTACATAATGGGTCTTCTGTAAATGTATGTAAGGTGAATGAAAATGGTAGAATCAGGTTTCTTAATCCTGAAACTAGAATTTACTACATTGACTAACATTGAACTGAAAGAAATAAATTTCCCTCTTGATTAAAAAAAACCCAATTGATTGTGTTTCAGGAAGAATCTCCTATGAAAATCTAAGAGTGCTCTGAGGCCTCACTTATACTTTACTTTGCTTTCATATGCAGATGTAAGAGTGAAAGCGAAGTAAAGCTTTTCAAATTTGTTCCAACCTTAGCGACAGGTTGAAAAGCAACCTTAACTTTGCCAGTTACTTGTTCAATCTCTGCAGGTCCTTTTGGTTATCTGGGCTTTGTTCTACAAGCAGACTATCAGTTTTGCCAGCCTATTTTTGTGTCTGCTAAGCAGAAAATTATTGCAGTGTTTTCTAAGATGACTGGAATGGTAAATATTCTTTTTGAGCTCCCCCTGCCTGCCATATCTTTCTCTGTCTTCAGCCACCATGGAATCAGACTTCTAAATAAAGAGCTTACATGTGTTTTTAAACAGCCGAATTCACCTCTGTTTATTTCGCCTCCAGGAATATTCTTTGGCTAGAAGCTCTGGAAGTTTCATTTACCGGTAGCTCAGTTAAGTCAGGCAATAACATATTTCCAAGATGGACTTTGGGCAGAATTCAAATATAGCTGCTTCAAATTCTTTTAGAAGTAGACGGGGCATAAATACATATATTTTTGATAGCAACTATGGAAGAGTTGCAGCATCATATCTTCTTTGGAATGAGGTGGGATATAAATAAGTAGATAAGTATGCAGAGTTCCATCTCAGATATTTGTTTACAAGGAAAAGGTCAGATCCCTCCAATCCATCCTCTTTATTGCTGCCAGAGTTATTTTCCTAAAATGAGAAACTGATCCTGTCACTGCTCTGAATCCAATTCTTCCAAGCCTCTCTTCACCCACCAGTCCACATTTCTCACCACCTTTTACAAAGTCCTATATGACTTCCCAGACTCTTCTCTCACCACTGTGTCACACACTCCTTCCATTCCTACATAGTGACATGGATTGATAGCTAAAATGACCCTAATTCCCTATGCCTCCACACCCTATACAATGTGACTGTGCAACACCTACTTATTTTCCCTCTCTATGAATCTGCACTGGCCTCGTGACTTGCTTTGCCTTGCAGAACATGATGGTGTGCTGGTTCCAAATCTAGTCCTCAAGAGGACTCATGTTCTCTCTTAGAATGAAAGAGAGCCTCAGCCATGAAAACAAGTCCAGGCAAGCTTGATGAAGAGGATGGGAGTTCACACAGAGCAGAGACAAATCATCTTGGCTAAGGCGATCTCAGACCAGCCAGCTACCAGCTTCAAGCCAGTTGATCACAGATGCAGAAGTAAACCTGGCTTAGATCAACAAAGTGCAGCCAGACCAGCAGAACCATCCAACCTAACCATAGATTCATAAGAAATAGCAAATGGTTGTTAAGCTGCTGGGTTTGGTATGTTTGTTACACAGCTTTTTGTGGCAAAACATAACTGCTACACATACCAAACTACTTATAGTTCCTGAACACAAATGTTCTTTCACTCCACAACTGTCTTTAAAGATACTATTATCTCTGTGTGGAAAAGTCTCGATTCATAGTCATTAATATGTCAATCACATTCTGCAAAATTCATCTCCCATCATTGTCAGCCAGGGACTATCTTACTTATATTTCAAGATCTTGCAACTTGGAATCCCCATGTCAAACCCAGCAATAGTTTGAATCGAAATCTTCCTTATTCCTCCTTCTCTCTCTCTCCCACCTCAGAGTTTCCCATTCTCTCCTCCGTGGTGCTTAGTACTTTGCACCTATCTACATTCTAGCAGTTGTCACACTATGCTGAAATTATTTTACATTTTTATCTCTTCCACTGGACTGTATGCTCTTTGAGAGGAGAGATCATGCCATTTATTTTGGAGTAACCAGGGGCTAAGACAAGCTCTCCACACATTTTAGTTGCATGACTGCATTAATTTTCTTTTTTCTATAAGTTTGTCTCATATCGATGAATCCCTATGCTCATAAAAATAGAGATATGAAAACATAACACTGTATAAATGAAGACTATATATAAGTTTATTTTCAATTATATGTTAGGCACTATGCTAGTGTCATAAAATAAAAAGCAAGCAATAATTAAGCCCTCTATAAAAGAGATGGGTTAAGTTGTCATAAAGATTTGTGGATTAGGTAACCCTCAAATGATTTGATTTATCCAATTCTTACTTCATTCAGAAAGCAAAAGGTATGTTCTTATTGGAACTCATGCATTTAAGAAGGAGGATATGAGGCAGAAAAGGGTCCAGGCAATTCTGCCTTGGAAAAAATGTTTGATTACTACACACAGTTCCTCACAAAGAACAAATTTTCTGACCAGGAGAGATGACTTCCTAAATTCTTGAAGTGGATTAAATTTGTTTTATATTAAAACAAACTAAAACAAATATTACAATGTGTTCTCTACTTCTTTATGGTAACCATGCTAAGTAGCTTCTTTTGGTTGTGTGGAGTAAAGACTCCAACCAGAGAGCTCAAGAGATGGAGGGTGAGTGTAAGGACACTAAGACTAAGGCTGACAGGCCCTCATCTGAATAAATCTGAGGACAGGAAACACAGGACAGCAGTGTCACAGAGAAGGGAACTGGAAAGGTGACAATTCTTATAATTTGTTCCATCAGCAAGAGGAATCCATGTTTTCTGTCATTAACTCATCTCCAGTCCACCATCCTGGTGTCATCTGCTTTACTTACTGTCTTCTTCCCTGCCCTGTGGTCTCTGCTTGCACCTAAATTAGCCAGCTCAGGACTTGGGCCCCGCCTCCCTCTTGGCCTCTCTCAGTGCGGCCGATCAACTTCTATGCTCTGTTTCAGAGCACCAAATTCGCTTGATGTTTCTAAATTCAAATTGCCAAGAGAAATAATCTGACTGACTTAGTTATTTCACATTTGGCTAAGGTTTTCCACAGCAGATCTCCCAAACTCTGGGCCAGCCGTGAGGTTGATTCCCTTCCTTCTTTGGAAGGGAATGCTATGTCAGCACAAGATTGAAGAATGAAACTTACATTTTCTCTGGGGCCTTAAATAGTCACCATAAGTTTAGCCTTTGTTTGAAGGAGATGAACAATGAAAAAATTTTAAGATCCCGATTGGTTGACTTTTTTTTTAAAAAGTAGACTTTATTTTTTAAAGAAGTTTTAGATTCACAGCTAAATTGAGCAGAAAATACAGAGAGTTCTCATATACCCTCTGCCCCCACTCCACACACACACACACACACACACACACACAAAGGTCCCCTGCTGTCAACCTCCTGTGTCAGAGTGGTGCATCTGTTACAATCAATGAACACATATTGACACGTCATTATCATCCCAAATCCATAGTTTACATTAGGGTTCACTCTTGCTATTGTACATTCTATGGGCTTTGACAAATGTATGACATGTATCCACCATTATAGTATCATACAAAATTAATTCACAGCCCTAAAAAGCCTCTGTGCTCTACCT
>RJWJ010038964.1:0-14695 GCA_004363605.1 Indri indri | reverse complement strand
CCTGAGGGAGCTATCATTAGTAGTTAAGTTGCTCTGGAACTTCTGATAAAAATTCAAGAGTTCCCTAGTTATTAATAGAACTTGGTGCCTTCCATGGGGCTTCATCGTGTGGCTGCGGTTCAGAGAGGCTGTGAGACGTTTCCAGGAACAGAAGTTTTAATCCCCTTCATCCTTAGGGTGGCAGGCTGTTAGGGGCATGCTGCTTAGACTTGCTATGCCTCAGTTTCCTCATCTGAAAAATGACTATACCTACTGCATAGGGTTATCACGAGGACTAGAGCACCCAGAGGGCACTTAGCAGGCACCTATAACTATTTTTCAAATAAATGAAGAGTAGTGCATGTTTCAGAGCTTGGTACAACAAGGAAGTGATTTTTAATATTTTTTCTCCAAGGCAGCAAGAGAAAATACCCTCGTGGTCTCTGTTTTAGCCCCTGAGAGGAGTGGTGTGGAGAGAGGTGCTGGAGGATGGGAGGCAGCGGGCTGGAGCCAGGCTGCACTGGCAGTTGCTGGGTGTCCTTGCCGTCCCGCAGCGGTCTCGCTTGCATCCTGCCTTCGGCCACCGGTGTTCCCAGAAGGCTCTCAAGTGTGTTTGTGGGAACACACCTGAGGAGGGAGCTGGCCCCACAGGCCTTTATTAGGGCAGAACGGTGCTTGGTCAGGCCCTGGCCAAGCCCCAGCCGCAGGAAAGAGTCCCAGCCTCACAGGGGACACCAGGAGGACCCTGGCCCCTCCGCCCTGCTCCAGGCTCTGCTTTTCCCCGAGCAGCAAGGTTGGGGGGGGCTCCTCTAGGGTGAGGCCTCTCTGCAGGGCAGGCAGAGCAAGAGCCAGCACTGGGAGGGGACAGGCCTGGGACCCTGGGGATGTGTTCTTTTCATTGCATCCTGTGAAGCCACCCACAGTTTGGATTGTCCCATCACTGGAGACGTTAACTATTCCTTTGACTGACGTGGTACCTGCCAGCTTTCTCCTCCACAGAGCTACGCTTTTCCTTTGGGGATTAGTAGGCATGTTGTGGGGAGGTATTTTGAGATTATGTAAATATCCCACTTCTCATCAAATTTCACCCATTAATTTTAGCATCTGTTTATGATTCTGGGATGAATTAACGGTCACTCTGATGTTTGCCAAATGATGATTCTAAACCTCATCGTCCCATCATTTCCTAGCTGACATTGACTATAAGGAAAAACTTTCCTTACAACTATTTACATCCACGTGGACTCAGGATTTCTTATTCTGCTCAATGTATAACAATTCATTATCATTATTTATGTTGATGTGCAAATGAGGGAACCCCTTCAAGCTGGCTCCTGTATCCTTTTGACATGTTGTCATCATAAATATGTTTGTATTTTCTGGCACAATTAGGTATTCCAGGCTCATCTTGTATTTGCCTGGGCCAAGCTGGAATAAGCCATTTTCCAAGGAGCCCTGGCTCCGTTTAGTGGAGAATGACATTCAGAAGGCAAGATCTGGGTGCTGGGTGTGCTCGTGGCTGCTGGCCTTCCTAGTGGGCAGAGCCAGGGCATACATGTAGGTAGAAACACAAATACATGCATGCACACAGACACATATGCTGTGTGTATACACATTTATATTGATACTTACTTTTATACCTATCAATACTGAAAAATGTGCACTGACATCAGTGCCTGTAGTTCCAATCTGACACCACAGCCTCCATCTGACTACACCTCCCTGAGAGGAAGAAACTTGCCTTCCGTTCTTTTCAGCATATTTCCTTATTGGGCCAATCCCCTCAGTATGTGACCAATTTTCCATTGCCGCCGTCACTGCCCCTATGTAGACACCCTCCCTACTCACTCAGAAGCCTTGCTCCGGGCTGCCCCATTCCCTGCATGGACACCTTCCTCACGGCACCAGGCTCCCAGATAGAGGGAAACACCCTCCCTCACTGTGAACGGAGATGTCAGCATTTCTGGAGGACAAGTTTAGCAATGGCTACCGAAGTAAAGAAGTCTACCCCTTTGGCCCTGCAACTTTACCCCTTGGAATTTATGGAAAAGAATAGTAGCCCGAACACATAGAGATGAGTGGTACTACTGATAACCTTGTTCGTGGCAACGAAAAATTGGAGACCACCTAATTTTCCTTGTCTTAGCCCCCTAGAGACTTTTGTCTTAGCTTCTGAAAGCAGAGTGTCTTGCATGCCTCCCAGAATCATTTGCCTGGTGCATCAGATAATTGGTGGATAATTGGCTTCCTCTAGGAATGTAACTTTCTGGCTGTGTTTGTACAAGGGTCCCAGGGACTCCTGTGTGTCAGACGAGGTCCAAGGGCAAAAAGTGGAAGATGCAAGGCATGAGCCTGGGTTGGGATCCTTCTTCCCTAGATGCAGCTGAAATTGGAATCAGGCCCAGGGGAGGAGACTTGGACCCCAAAGCGCCTGCTATCTCCAGCAACAGAGAACGGTCAATGATGAGATGCCAATGCCACGGAGTGCCGTGCAGGCGTGTGAGAGGTGGAGGCTGACCCGCACAGGCCGGCCGGCCTGGCAAGGCGTCCAGCAAGATATGTGGCCAACAGAAACCTGTAAGGAATATATCAATGTGGAGGGTTGGATCCTAGACATGTGAATCACAGGATGGGCTTTTATGCACAGGAAATTGTTGACGAACTTATGTCAAACATGCAACAGTGATCGTGGCCAGAGAATGAGATTACAAGGGACTTTCACTTTCTAAGAAATACGTTTTTGTGTTTGTATTCTCAGTAATCAATGTGTATTGTTTTTGCAATCAGAAAACAAAGAATAAAACCAATTAAGTAAGTGCAGTTGACCCTTGAACGACTGGGGTTTGAACTGCATGAGTCCACTTACCTGCAGATTGTCTTCCACCTCTGCCACCCGAGACAGCAAGAGCAGCCCACCTGTCCCTTCCTCAGCCTGCTCGGCGTGAAGGTGGTGAGGATGGAGACCTTTATGGTGATCCACTGCCACTTAGTGAACAGTAAATATTATATATTTCCTCTTCCTTTTGATTTTCTTAATAACATTTTCTTTTCTCTAGTTTACTTTATTATACGAATACAGTATATAATACATATAACATGCAAAATACATGTCAATGGACTGTTTATAGTATCAGTAGGGTGTCTGGGCAACAGTAGGCGTTTAGTAAAGTTTCGAAGGAATCAAAAGTTATAGGTAGATTTTTTTACTGCATGGGAGTCAGCGTCCCTAACCCCTGTGTTGTTCAGGGGGTCAGCTGCAGTTAAAGAAGTCCTGGGAATCTGCAGAAATAGCCATGGACTGACCACTAAAGGAGAAGCAGGTAAGAACTAAGTTCCGGCCGGGCCTGATGGCTTATGCCTGTAATCCCTGCAGGCCGAGGCAGGAGGATCACTTGAGTTCAGGAGTTCAAGACCAGCCTAAGCAAGAATGAGACCCAGTCTCTACTAAAAATAGAAAAAATTAGCCGGGCATGGTGGTGCATGCCTGTAGTCCCAGCTACTCAGGAGGCTGAGGCAGGAGGATCGCTTGAGCCCAGGAGTTGGAGGTTGCTGTGAGCTAGGCTGATGCCACGACACTCTAGCCCAGGCAAGGAGTGAGACTCTGTCTCAAAAAAAAAAACAAAAAAGAACTAAGTTCCAACCATAGGTCTGGAGGCAGAGCAAGGGCAGGGCACACCCTGGCAGGGGAAGGATGGATGTTGGCACCAGGACAAGCGGTGGGTGGTGGTGGCCTCTCAGTGAGAGGCCGTAGACATTCGCAGACATGGGCTGTCCGTGCTGACAGCTCCTCTCTGCCCAAGAGTGTTCTTCAGCACATTGGCATCCATGACAGCCCCCAGTGAGCCCCACATTCTGGTATTCGTGCCCTTATTCAGTTGCCTCGCACACTGAATAGGGCTGAACCATTCTGTAGGGTACTGCGGAAATGACAGTGTCTACTGTCCAAGGCCACCATAAAAGCATTGTGGAAAGAAGCCAATTAAGAAATGGGCAAAGGATTTGAATAGACATTTCTCCAAAGAAGGTATATAAATGGCCGGTGAACACATGAAAAAAGGCTCAATATCGCTAATCATTAGGGAAATGCAAATCAAAGCCACCATGAGATACCACCTCACACTCACTACTACTTAAAAAAAGAAACAGAAAACAAATGTTGGGGATGTGGAGAAATTGGAACCCTTGTGCACTGTCAGTGGGAATGTAAAATGGTACCACTGAAATGGAAAACAGCATGGCGGTTCCTCAAAAAATTAAAAATAGAATTACTACCATATGATCCAGCAATTCCACTTCTGGGCATATACCTGGAAGATCTGAAAGCAAACACGCAAAGAGATATTTGTATACCTGTGTTCATAGCAGCATCTTTCGCAAAAGCCAAAAAAGGTGGAAACGACGCAGGTGTCCATTGGCAGATGGATGGGTAAATAAGGTGCGGTGTACACATTCAATGGAATGATATTCTGCCTAAGAAAGGGAAGAGATTCTGACACATGCTACAATGTGAATGAAGCTTGAGGACATTATGCTAAGTCAAATAAGTCACAAAAGGACAAATACCGTATCATTCCACTTACACGAGCTACCAAGAGTAATCAGATTCATAGAGACGGAAAGTAGAATGATGTTGCCAGCGGCTGGAGGAGGGACTATGGGGGCCGGGGGGAGGTTGTTGTTTACTGGGTACAGAGTTTCAGTTGTGCAATATCAAAAGAGTTATGTGAATGGATAGCAGTGATGGTAGCATAACAAAGTAAGTGTACTTAATGCCACTGATTGCTTAAAAATGGTTCAGATGGTAAAATTTGTGTTATGTGTATTTTGTCACAATTTAGAAATATTTAAAAAATAAAAGCATTGCAGCTTCTGCACTACTCTCTTTTGAATCACTTGCTCTTATGGAAGCAGCTGCCATGTTGTCAGGACACTCAAGCAGCTCTCCAGAAAGGTCTACCTGGCGAGGAGCTAAGGACTCCTGCCAAAGACCAGCACTAACTTACCGGCCAGCGAGCCAGCCACGCTGGAAACAGATCCTCCAGCCCCAAAACATTCATGTGCATGTTTTTGTATAGACATATGTTTTCAAGATGTCTACTCAAGTCTTCAAGATGGTTCTAGCCTCCTAAGTGACCCTGAGCCAGCTCAGTAGCTCCCATATCCCTGACCCACAGAAATGATGTGAGATAATGTATTTAATTTTCTTAAGCTGCCAAGTTTGGGGGTAATTTGTTATGCAGCATTAGATGACTAACACCCTCATACACTACTGGTAGGAATGTAAAATGGTGTAGCCACTTGGGAAAACAGGTTGGCAATTCCTCAAACGATTGTTGAGTTACCATATGATCCAGTGATTCTACTCCTGGGTATGTACCCAAGAGAGATGAAAACATATGTCCATACAAAAATGTACACGACCATTTACAACAGCATTATTTATAATAGCTAAAAAGCGGAAACAATTCAAATATCCATCAATGGCTAAATGGATAAATAAAATGTGGTATAGCCATACAAAGGAATATTATTTAGCCATAAAAAGGAACAAAGTACTAATACATGCTATAAGTTGGAAAGTGAAACAAGCCAGTCACAAAAGCCCACGTTATATGGTTCCATTCACAGGAAAGTCAGAACAGGAAAATCTGTAGAGACAGAAAGTAGGTGAGTGGTCGCCTAGGGCTGAGGCAGGGACAGATAGGAGGTGATAGCTAACGAGTACGGGGTTTCTTTTTGAGGTGACAAATATGTTCTAAATTCGACTGTGGTTGCACATATCTGTGAATACACCAAAACCCACTGAATTGTACACTTTCAAATGTGCAAATGTGAGTCATATATGGTGTGTGAGTTATATCTCAATAAAGCTGCTTTTAAAAGCACATAACTAACACACCATGGCTTCCTCACCCCTCGGTGGGACGACTCCGAGTCCTGTCCCACATGGTTTCTCAGAAGGGCCCCAGTGGGGCCGGCCCCATGCTCTAGCCCTGCCTTGCCTGTGAATACACACCGTGATTCTTTCCTGTCTTCATTGTCTCCACTCCCTCACCACGCTTTCTAGGATTACACATCCAATAACCGGCTTCACCCGATTCCCGCCCCCAGGTCTGCTTTCTGAGGGAACCCAAGCTAAGGCAACCACCGTCCTTGGGCTGGAAGTCAAGGTCCTTGCAACCCAAGGTGCCCCTTCTGAGCCCCAGCCGTGGGGACCCTGGCCAGGAGCGCTGTCCTGAGGTCAGAGCCAGGCCCAGCCCGTCCGGCAGGCCTGGCGCCAGCGCGATGTGATTTGCACACACGCTAACACACGTGCACACGCTTTCAGGCCTGGGAACAGTGGCAAGGACCGTCAATTAGCCAAGCCCTGTCACCGCCCTTCACCCCAGAGTCAAGCTGTGTGGGACGTGCTCATCTCCCTTCACCGTGTTTCGCCCGTCCCCGCAGCTGGGCTTCGTCTGACCACACAAACCGCCAAGACGGAGAAAGAGGAAGTTACGGAGGGGTGAGGGGGGCAGAGTTCAGCAGACTCTGTGGGAAGGGTCAGACCCCTCGACTGTGATCTCGAATCATCTGATTAGGAGAAGGCAAAGACTGCACAGCCAAGACTTGACATTGGCGAACCAGGAACAACCCTCGGGGCCCCCGAGAAGGGGTGTATTAGTCTCTGGGGCTGCCTAACAAAATGCCACAGACTGGGTGGGTTCAATAGTAGCAATTTACTTTCTCACAGTTCCGGACACTGGAGGTCCAAGATCAAGGTGTTGGCAGGTTTAGTTCTCCAGAGGCCTCTCCTTGGCTTGCAGGTGGCCGTCTTCGCCCTGTGTCTTCACACGGTCTTTCTTCCGTGCGTGCGTGTATTTGTGTCCTGCTCTCTTCTTCGCATGAGGACACGAGTCATGTTGGATCAGGGCCCAGCCCTATAACCTTATTTTATTTAATTACTTCTTTAAAGGCCCTGTCTCCAAATATAGCCACATTCCAAGGCACTCAGGGTTCACAATTCAACACGTGAATTTTTCTTTTCTTTTCTTCTTTTTTTTTTTTTTTTGAGACAGAGTCTTGCTCTGTTGCCTGGGCTACAGTGCCGTGGCATCAGCCTAGCTCACAGCAACCTCAAACTCCTGGGCTCAAGCGATCCTCCTTCCTCAGCCTCCCAAGTAGCTGAGACTCCAGGGCACGCCACCACACCCGGCTAATTTTTCTATTTTTGGTGGAGATGGGATCTCGCTCTTGCTCAGGCTGGTCTCAAACTCCTGACCTCAAGCAATCCTTCCATCACCTCCCAGAGTGCTAGGATTACAGGCGTGAGCCACTGCACCCAGCCAACACATGAATTTTGATGGGACGCAATTCAGCCCATGCCAAGGGGAAGGAGGAAAAGGGACCACTATGCTGAGGTATCTCCCGCCCAGCAAGGCCTCAGTCATTTTAGCCATGAACTCACTACTGACTGTCACTCTGAGCACAGACCAAGAGTCAAATAGCAGAGAGAAAAGCTTTGGGCTGAACGCGGTCCCCCACACCAGGCTCCAAGCCCAGGTGGGGAAACAGATGCCCAGAATTTTATTCTTTCACAAATTCAGGCCTCAGTTAAACACCCTCATGGTCAAGCCAAGGACCATGGTTGGTGTTAATGTCCCAGTGCTCACACACAGAGTTGGCCGGAACAACAGAACAAGAGAACCTCAAGGTGGCCCAAAGATTTCGTGAGTTGATCACAGAATAAGGACTTTGATTTCATTTTGTATATATTTTACTGAGATAGTTTTATGTGCCAACTTGGCTGGGCTTTAGTATCCAGGTATTAACTCTAACACTAGTCTAGGTGCTGCCGTGAAGTTATTTGTAGGTGTGGCTACCATCTACAAAGAGTTGACTTTAAGTCAAGGAAATTACCCTCGAGAAAGTGAGTGAGCCTCACCCAGTCAGTTGAAGGCTTCCAGAACAGAAACCGAGGCTTCGTGGAGAAGAAATTCTGCCGCAAGACTGCAGGACCAGCTCCTGCCCGAGTCTCCGGCCTGCCGGCCTGCCCTACAAATTTCAGACTTGCCAGTCCCTACAGTTGCATGAGCCAACACTTTAAAATAAATCAGATACACAGATAGATACCCGTACATGCACATACACGCGTGGGGGTGTGTGTCTCCAGTTGGTTCTATCCCTCTGCGCAGCCCTGACTGATCCAGCCTTAGTGGAAGGCAGGTGTGTGAGCTGCCGGGGGGAGTGTGCCAGGCATAGAGTCCGCCATTCAGGGCGCGAGAGCGTCTGTCCCCGAGGTCACAGAGGACAGCTGCTGAAACCTGCCCTGCTGCTCCAAACTCAGAAAATACATCCTGCTATTGGTTTGACCAAAATGACCAGAAAACCAAAAATAACCCCCACAAAACTATCCCAAGACCACACTGTAAATGGAAAATCACAGAAACCACTCAAAGTCTCATGAAGCCCAGATCACATGACCAGCTCTCTCATAAATCAGACCAGATCACGCCACCGCCTGCTGAAATCTTCCCAGGGCTCTCAGAATAAAACAACGCTCCACTCGGCCTGCGGCCCAGCCCTGCCCTGCCCACTTCTGCCACCCTGCTCCTTCCCTGTGTTTCCACCAGACCACTCTCTGCCACCTCAGGGCCTTTGCACGTGCTATTTGCCCTGCTGGAAGTCCCTCCCCCTGGCTCTTTGCCTGGCACCTTCTCCCTTATGGCTCTGACCACGCATTCTGACATCCCCCCTCAAAACCTTCTAGAACATCTTCTATTTATGTCTTTTTGGAACTTACCGTGGTGTGGTATGATCTTATTTTTAATTCATTTTCTTGTTTATTGTCTGTCTTCCCCCTCCGCTCGGTAAGTTCCAGGAGGACGGGCCCCTCAGTCTGTGTCTTTCTGGCACCAGGCCCGCAGGAGGCAGCGCCTGATACGTGATGAATAAATGAGTGAATGAATGACGGCTCCGCTCCCCAGCGCACTCGCGTTTGGGTCAGGGTCCCTCCCCACCTTCCCAAGGTGCCCTAGGCTGATCCCATCGTGTCCCTTAGCGGTGGACAGTGGAGCCGTGGCGGGACTCCGACTGGAAGGTGGAGGACTGGGGCGCCTTGCACGGGGTGGGGCCTGAGGAGAAAACCTCGCCCCTGAGTGAGGGGGAACCGAAGCCAGCAGGTTTGAACTGCAGCGTCACTGAGCTCTGAAGAGCGGAGGGGGAATGTTCTAGAAAGAGAGAAGAGGGAGGCCACAAGGCAGCATCTCCAGAAACTCACTGAAAGCCAGAAAAGCCATGGCCGTGAGCAGGAGGACAGCGGCGGAGCTGCAGGCCGGGGAGGCAGGGCCCGAGGGCCGGAATCACGGGAGCGACGCGAACGTGTGGACAATTAAGAGATTGTTTCCGAGTAGAGGGTGGGGCGTGGGGGAGAGGGAGGCACTGTACTGTAGTGTCGGCTACACTGCTGGATTTTTCAAACCACGTCCATGTGTCGATTGCATTGAAGTTAAACAAACACGCACCATCACCGTGGCTGCTCTGCGGAGTCGGCCTGCAGGAGAGGAGAGGAGATTTTGGCTGGGGCCTGCGGCAGAGACTGCAGCTGCCGCCCACTCGGTTCTCCTCTCTCCCTCCTTCCTCGCTGACAGGGCCTAACGTGTGTGTTTGTTCTTGCGAGCGACCCTTTACACGGCACGGATCCCGCTAAATGACTACATTTCCCAACTAGGGGAGGCCATTGAAAAGTTACAGAGTGGGACTCACGAGGAAACCCCTTAACAGAGGGACACTCAGCTACTTGGGAGACTGAGGCAGGAGAATTGCTTGAGCTCAGGAGTTCGAGGCTATAGTGGGCTATAAATAGCCACTGTTAATAGCCACTGCACTCCAGCCTGGGCAACATAAGGAGACCTCGTCTCTTAAGAAAGCAGAGGGGAGGGATAGACAGCTGATGGGAGCTGTATTTACCTTCTCCTTAGCCTCCATCCCCTACTTCTTTTCTGTAATATGGATGTGATGGCTGGAGCTCCAGCAGCCATTATGGAACCTGAAGTGATCTGGCGCTAGAAGTCTCAGCCTTAGAATGGCAGAGCTGAAAGGCACAGGGAGCATGAATCTCTGGTGATACTGTGGAGCTTCTAGACCAACCCTGAACACAATAAAAGTTTATTTCTTTCTCAGGGTCTCTGCAGGGAGACAAGAGGGCTATTCTGATCTGTGTCACTCATGGACTGATGCTGATGGAGCAACCATCACCTCGAACATCACTCTGCCAGTGTTCTGGAGGGTATCGCACTGGCGATTAAATATACAGCCTGGAAGTAACTCAAATCCCTCTGCTCATTGGCCAGAACTAGTCCCATGGCCCTATCTAATCAAGTGTTAGCAGGCCAGGAAATGTGATACTGCCAAGTGCCCAGAAGACAGGGGGCAGAAAGAGGTACAGAGACCATCAAGGAATCAAGGCCAGGCACAGTGGCTCCCGCCTGCAATCCCAGCACTTTGGGAGGCTGAGGTGGGAGGATCGCTTGAGGACAAGAGTTCAAGACCAGCCTGAGCAAGAGCAAGACCTTGCCTCTACTTAAAACAGAAAAATTATCTGGGTGCGGTGGCGTGTGCTTATAGTCCCAGATATTCAGGAGGCTGAGGCAGGAGGATCGCTTGAGCCCAGGAGTTTGAGGTTGCTGTGAGCTAGGCTGATGCCACAGCACTCTAACCCGGGCAACAGAGCAAGACCCTGTCTCAAAAAAAAAAAAAAAAAAAAAGAAATCAATTAGAGTTCAAAATTTATTCTTCTTGATACACAAGGAACTAATAATATTGAAAAATAATAAAGTCTTTATATTTTTCTCAAATAATATAAGGAACTTAGAACATTTTAAGGCCAATCACCCCACCTTTTGTGTTATTATTTTCTAGAAAATAAGTTAATATACATAAAATGCTTAACAAAATGCCTGGCATGTAGCAAGTGCTATATTAGTTCTATTTACATGGTTGTATTAAAGTCCAGATTGATCTTTTTCTTTTCTCGTTTTAATTACTCAATATTTATTTTTATCTATTTAGCACAGATTTGCCCATTTCTAGCTCCTCAAACCTGAACTCTCCCTCATTCTCTTATTCTTTCCCTCTGGAATTTAATGGCTATTGAACCAGTGAATTTTTTTTTTCTCTTCTGTAACTGTATTTTTTATAGCTATAACTTTTACTTGATTTTTTTCTAAATCTGCCTGTCCTTTTTTTTGTTTTATTCTGCCCTTGCCTTAATGATTTATAGTCCTTTCTTTTTTCTGGGTTTTTTTTTTTTTCTTCTTGGGGACAGGGTCCAGGGTCTCGCTCTGTTGCCTGGGCACGAGGGCAGTGGGGTCACCATACCTCGCTGCAGCCTCAAACGCCTGGACTCAAGTGACCCTCCCGCCTTGGCCTCCCAAAGTGTCTTTCTGTGAATATCTTAAACATTTCTCATTAGAGTATTTTTAAAATGTTTCTATTAATCCTATTCTTGGAAGGCTAATCTTCCTATTTCCTTCCTTTTTTTTTTGAGACAGAGTCTCTGTCACGCAGGCTAGAGTGCCGTGGATCAGCCTAGCTCACAGCAACCCCTATTTCCTTCTGACTGCTGCTTCTCTTGCTTTTGACCCTTTGTGAGCTCAGCTTCAGTGGGGTTTGCTCTCCACGGGAGCCTCTTGTTCCGAAATCACAGAAGCAATCCCACAGAGAGGCCTTGCATTTGCCTCTCCTGCCCGCCTGGGATTCACCAGTTAAGCCAATTTCTTTCACTCCCTGTGTAACTTCGGAACCCTGCCCATAGCCTTGAAGGCCAAGATCTGGCTCCAAAACTCCACGAGCCATTTGAACTTCTCCCACTAACTTCTCTCATTTTATGTTCCCTTTCTATTCCCGGAACCTAGAGATTTCCTGCTCTCAGTTTAAACCTGGTTAAATATTCAAAATATTATTTTACTATATTTTAGTCAGCATCCCCTTGTGTAGTGATTTCTTATATACTGTCTTATTTTTTTGTCTATAGTGCACAGTTTAGCAATTAAAATTGCACACCATATTATCCATTTCTTGCGTATATTTTGCCTCCCAAAATTCATAAGCCGAAGTCCTAACCCTCAGTGAGTATGAATGCATTTAGACATAGGGTCTTTTTTTTTTTTTTTTTTGAGACAGAGTCTCACTCTTTTTGCCCGGGCTAGAGTGCCGTGGCGTCAGCCTAGCTCACAGCAACCTCAAACTCCTGGGCTCAAGCAATCCTCCTGCCTCAGCCTCCCGAGAAGCTGGGACTACAGGCATGTGCCACCAACACCCAGCTAGTTTCTTTCTATTTTTAGTACAGACGGGGTCTCGCTTTTGCCAAGAGCTGGTCTCGAACTCCTGACCTCAAGCTATCCTCCTGCCTTGGCCTCCCAGAGTGCTAGGATTACAGGCATGAGCCACTGCGCCCAGCCACCTGCTGTGTTTCTAAGATGCTCTACTGTGGGGGCAAAAGCAGTGTGCCCAGAAAAATCCCTCGGAGAGACAGTCCTAGGGGTTTCCCTTCTGACCCTGGGCGCTGCCTCTCTCCCGGATCTGGGACCCCTTCCCTAAACTCTGGACCCCAGGCCCTCCCCCTTCTAGTCTAGAAACCCCCCTCTGACTTGAGGTCTTCCCTCCAACTCTCCTCCTCAATTCTCCAGCTCACAGCTCCCCATCTGCAGACCAGGGACCCACTCACTGTGATCGAGGGGCACCCTGTGGCTGTACCGCAAACTGGCGGTGGTGGCAGCGGGGATGCTCCTCTGAAGCTGCGGGGGGCCGTGGTAGCACCTCCACTGGTTCTCTTCTGTGTCCGGCAGGCAGACGGGGCACCCTCCCACCAGGGCAGTCACTGAAGGGGAGAGCGCAGGGCACAAGGTGCCTCCCTGTTCTCACAGAAAGAGGAGCAGGCTGCCTAGCAGAGCACAGGCATCAACCTCTAGCGTCATCACAGTGGCCTCATTGCTGAGGGCAACTCAGGTTGCTGCGCCCGCCCCCGGAGTTTCCGAGTCGGTAAGGCTGGGCAGGCCGAGAGCACGTATGTCGAGCCGATTCCCAGGTGATGCCAGGCCGCTGGTTGAGGACCACGCTTGGAGAACTGCTCATTTGTCTCGCTGCGTCTGGAGTCCGGTAACGTGGGCCCCAATCCCCAGGCTGCCCCCTGCTGGCAAGAAATCACTTCTTCAGCCTGAATTTCATCTTTAGTAGAGAGATAAATAATACATTTTCCTCCTGGGGTAGTTGTAAGAATTAAGTGACATAATTCGGGGAAGTTGTTTAGCACAATTGCATTTCCTGGCACATAGTAGGACTGAATAAAAGCTGTTTATCAATTGGTTGAGATGTGGCCATTTGGGTGGAAGGAAGCTACTGATTATTTATAGGCCTTATAAAATTTTTTTTCTTTAAGACAGAGTCTCCCTCTGTCACCTAGGCTAGAGTGCTGTGTGGTCAGCCTAGCTCACGGCAACCTCAAACTTCTGGGCTAAAGCAATTCTCCTGCCTCAGCCTCCCAAGTAGCTGGGTCTACAGGCATGCGCCACCATACCCGGCTAATTTTTCTACTTAGAGATGGGGTCTTGCTCTTGCTCAGGCTGGTCTTGAACTCCTGAGCTCAAGCAATCCTCCCACCTCAGCCTTCCAGAGTGCTAGGATTACAGGTGTGAGCGACCGTGCCCAGCCCTATAAGCCTTATAGAATTATTTGGTTTTGAAAAACATTACCCGGGCTGGGCACAATGATGTGCACCTACAGGCTACTCAGCTACTTGGGAGGCTGAGGCAGGAGGACCCTTTGATCCCAGGAGTTTGAGGCTGCAGTGAGCCATGATCCTGGCACTGCACTCCAGCCTGGGTGACAGAGTGAGACCCTGTCTCTAAAAAATAATAAATCAATCAAAAACATTACCTGTAAAAGCTTAATAAAATAAAAATGTAATTAAAAAATAATAGGAGATATAATGACATTGAAAAAGAGAAATCAACAGCTCTTTCCTAATAGTTTAATCATGGAAATGCTGTGGAAGGTTGTATTATTGTTCTTAGTGATTTGCTCCCCCGTCCTGAAAGTGGCTGATGCAGCTTCTCCCTTCTCGGGAAGGAGCGTTCATCCAGCCCCACTGACTTTGGGCTTGATTCTGTAGCTGCCTTTGGCAAGGCATGTGTGTGGACATGACCAGTGGTCCATCGGAGCAGAAGCTGAGAGCCATTGCTTATTTCTTCTACCTGCTTCTTTGCTCTTGTCTTCCACCATGAGACTGTGTCCCAGGTACGGGCTGCTCCTGTGACTTGCATTCTTGAAGGAAGAATTATTAATACAACCACAGCTTACCCACAGCCAAAGGGAAAGGCCACAACCATTCTGGAAAAGAAATGTAAAACAGGTGAGAAATAAGCCTTTGTCATTGCAAGCCATGAGATGTTGAGATACTTTGTTACCACAGCATCACCTAGTGAAAACCGACTGAAAAGCATTCTACCATAGGTGACTGGTTAAATGAAGTGTGGTGTGTGTATATGATGGGAAGGCAGCTATTAAATTTAAAATTGTACTTTAAATTACATTAAATTTAAATGTATGCAGCTATTATAATTTAAGGATATAGGAAATTGATCATTTTACATAAGTGAACAAAAGCGAAGTTTAAAACTGAAATACGACAGGATCTCAATTGTGTAAATACAAATATATCTTGTATATATATATTGGC
>RJWJ010038963.1:0-14682 GCA_004363605.1 Indri indri | reverse complement strand
GCCGCACCAGGGGAAGGATGTGAGGTGACCAGTGCCAGCAAACCTCTCTGCACCTAATATTCCGAAAGTTCTGTGAGTGAACTAGTTGTATCCTCAGGGAGCTAGGCAACTCTGAGTTGTAACCAACACCCACAAGAACGGAACAAGCAGATACAAATTCGTGAAAAGCAGGACAAAGAAAAGTCACTGGTAGTCGCTGTTCCCATAGCTACTCTAAAGTGGGAGGATCAGAGAGAAGGAGCTAAGATATGTGGAGAATCAGCTGGGAGATCTAGAGATTCACACCAAGGATGCCAGAGCAAGGATGGGACCCTGAACGAGTTATTCACCTGTCCGAGGTTCGATTTCCATCCTCTGTAAAGTGATGGGGTCAGGTTGAACATCCTCTGAGGTCCCTTTTATCTCTAACAGTTCTGTGAACAAGGTGCAGCTGGCACACAGCAGTCAAGAGGTTAAGCTGAGTAGACAAGAAAGCCCAGGTCCACACCATAAAAATTCCGCGGCTGCCTCTCCTACTCTTTATGTGGATTCAGAACAGTGCCCTGTTTGCAGCCCAAGTCGGCCGGTTCTTAGTGCCTTTGCCCTGAAGATGTGAGAGGAGACGGGCTCAGCTAATGAACTCGCTACGGTCCAACCGAGTCGGGGTTTCTGCGTCGGGATCGTGGGTCAGGATGTCCCTCTGTCGCCCTTCGCTGCTGCACCTTTTGAGGCATCTTGGTCAAAGTCAAGAGCCACTTTGTCTTCCCACTGACTCTTCTTCCCCGGCCCCCACCCCGAGGGGAAGGGTGAGGGTGGGACACGGCAAGAAACTCTGGCCCCAGCTCCGAAACGTTTACGGAAAGCCCTTGTTTTCATGCTAGACATTTGTTGGTTGGTTTTAAATGAGTCAGATCCCGTGAAATCCCCTCCACTCTGTTTTGCCTTCGTAAGGAAGTCGTCATCTCCCACCCTCCCACTTCGCAGCCCTAAAAGCATGATCTTTATTAAACAGGATAAGAATTTTAAAAATTTAGAAAAAAATTATGTCCCTGCCCCAGCTGAGAGCCTGAGCATCACTCCAAAGGGACAGTCAAGGAGACCCGGGTATGAGGACCTTGGGAAGGGCCTGTGCCTCTCGGAGGTTAGCACTGATGTCCATCAGCCGGGGAGGACACACTCTGAGGAGGCTTTAGAGGAAAATAAAAGCCAACGACACCCAGTTCTCCTTGGAGAATGCCACGTGAGAGCTAACGCTAATAATAGCATCTATCATTGATTGATTGTTTGCTAAGTGTCAGGCCCTTGATAAGCTCTTATTTGCATTCTCTCCTTTCATTTGTCACTGTTGCCCTGTGAGATGGGAACGATCATCTTTGTTCTGTGAAAGGGGAAATTCAGCTCAGAGAGGTAAAGAAATTTATCCAATGACACACAGCTGTGGGCTTCATAAAGATTGTGGTCTTCTGTCCTCCTAAAAGCCTTATAAAGCAGATTCCAGTCAAATCCCCATGTGAGAACCGAGGACGCGGCGGCTCAGAGGGCTCAGAGGGAGGCTGTGGTAGGGAAAGGGTTTGATTCACCCCAAGCCCCAGCTCTCACATGCAGGGTCTCCTGCCTGGCTGCGAGGCCAGTGGTGGTCCTGCAGCCCCAGGCTCAGGAGGGGACATGGCAGCCTGAGCTGGGGGCCTGAGGCCCCTAGGAGCAGAGCTGGGTGACGGGCATCATAAATGGTGGCTGCCCACCTTGGTCTTTTTCTCCAGCAGCAAACCTGTAGCCAGGAAAAGGCAGTGCCATGGTGATCCGTCGGGGAGAACCAGGTAAAGTCTCACCCTTCTTTCTCTCAGGGCTTTTGCTTGGGACCCCCATGAAGACCCCTGTCAGTCTCCCTAGCAGGCGATTGTTTTCAAGGGCCTGCCCCAGAGACAGGGAGGAGAAAGTCCCTTTTTTGGAGTGGCCACCCCTGCTTGTCCTTTACCATGCAGAAACAGCCCACATTCCGTGTTCCCCCCTAACCCACAAGTTTCCCTCTGGAAGCTGAGTTTGCAATTCCCACCAGTCTCTGAGCCAGGAGCCTGGGCGTGGGGGTGGGGGCAATGCCCCAAGACCCTTTCAGGGCCTGAGAGGCCCCCTGGCTGGCAGGCACTCATTTTTTTTTTTTTTATTTAAAAGCAGAGTAAACAGCAATATAAAAGGACCCATATAAGAACTCAGTGTGCAAGGAGGACCTGCCTCAGGCGAATTTTTCTAATTTTCCTGAATACATGCACTTCACCCTTTGGCCCAAAGCCATTGGATTTGCCCCCAACCCCTCCCCCGCTGGCCACCAATCTGTGGTTAAGGAGCTGCCCCTTGCAGAAAAGAGAATGACCTCCTACGTTTTATTCGGACACTTTCTGGGGGCTGGTGAAGGGTTTCTCACGTTTGCTCCTGCTGCCAACATGTCCATGGAAGTTCCTCAGGCACAGTACAAGGTGACCTTATGAACTAGCAGTAAGAGGTGTAATGACAGATGCGAAGACCCTCAACAACATTCAAAGGAGAAAAAAAGAATTATGACAACTCAGAATCTTGTAGAATTCTCCTGAGGTTTACTTTCACTTTATGCAAGGGCTAATTAAGCTGGATTTGTAAATGGGTTTTTATTTATTTTTCCCTGTAAATATAATTATAGCTTGAATCCTGCGGATAGAGCCTTTAAATCAGCCAGAGGTCTTCAAATTCTTTTTAAAAGCAGTGGAACCTTTAGTGAAATGGAGTAGTTGGAGTAGTATCCAGAACCACAACATAAAGAAGAGATGAAAGCTTCCCATTCGTCTGTCCACGCCTGCCCCTGCCCCAGTAGTCCTTGCAGTATTCTGAGGAACCTCAGGGTTCCGAGGGACACAGAATGAAAAACACTGTTGTAAATGACTCAGTACTCCTTGGAACATATTTTCTAGCCACTGCCTCCCGGGATTACTGAACATGGAAGGGTGCTGGGGTCTCATATCCCAGTGGCATTAGCATTTCCACTTTCATGGGGGTTACACAGTGCTCCCCTTGTACTACAAGATGCCAGTGGGTGTTAGCTAAGGCCCTTTATAGGCCGAGCACTGACCCCAGGGGTAGGCATGAGCTTCAAAGTGTCTTTATTGGAAAGGGTGACACGGTGCAGGATTTACCCCTGAACCTCTCCGGCAGGGTCAGAGTCATGAGCCTGGGAAGGTGGGTGTTTGGGAACTGGGAAACCTACATGTTTGGATTAGCTCTTTCAGGCCTCAAATGAAAACAGTCCTATGGGCTCACTCTAAGCCTCAGGGTCTGACATTTAGAGATTTATCTTCCTTCTCAAACCGAAAATACACGTTTCCTCTCCATCTCCTAAGAGACTGAGGGATCCCGAGATGTCAGCCAAGAGCGGAATGGCCACATCCTTGGGGAGCAGCTGGCGGGCTGCCGTAACTAGGTGGAAATCGGGGCTCTGTGTTCTTGTCCAGGCTCTGGGGTCAGGAGGAGTGTGTCAACATGTTCGTCCTCACCCAGGTCCTGCACGTGGCACCCCACCTGCTAGGATCCTGCCCCTTGCTCTGTCAGACTCCTTCTGGAATCCTCCGGAAGCAGGTGGGACAGGCAGTTCCCCAGCACACAGACGTAGGCAGCAGGGAGAAGCAAGTCCAGACAACTGAATCTCCCAGGGGTCAGTCTCTCTCCATTGGCTCAACACGCCTCCCCAAGCCTGCTCTAAAGGTCTTCGAAGGATTTGCCACCTTAAGCAACTACAGGCTTTTTCTCCATCCTCTCCAAGATTTATGGGAAGAATTCTTGTTTTCTCATACACTTTCTAAGTAAG
Source organism: Indri indri (assembly GCA_004363605.1). NCBI lineage: Eukaryota > Metazoa > Chordata > Mammalia > Primates > Indriidae > Indri > Indri indri. The sequence goes on along the minus strand of RJWJ010038963.1, from coordinate 10,874 downwards.
TAGGGGAAAAAAAATCCTGACTACATGATGAAAGGCAGAAAATAAAAACAAGGAAAAAAGTGACAACTTGCGCAGAAATCCATCACCTTGTTCCTGCGAGAAGCCACCTTCTCCGCTGAGTAAACGACTGAGCCACCTGATCAGATCATCCTCTTTCCCCTTGATGTCATCATATAAATAAAACGAAAGCAAACACAGAATCTACAAAAATGCCAGTTGCTAGCAGTGGCTGCCTGAAGGCTTCTGGAGTCAGAACTGTAGGATGCCTAGGACGGTCGTGGAGATGCAGAGAAACTGCGCACCGGGGTCTGGGTTGTGACTTTGCCCTAACCGGCTCGTCATGTGGCTGTGGGAAGAGCTGGTGGACAAGAAAAGGACCTTACCAGGCGGTCTGGGGACACCCTTGTCCCAGAGGCACTGGAGTGGGACAGCTGGGTGGCTCCTTGGAAGACTCCAGAACGCCATGGATTAAAGGTATCATGACCCTAAAGAACAAAAAGTGTACACAGGGCCCTCAGAGCTAGGGGTAGAGAGGATAATGCTATGTTTCTGTAACTGGTTAAGACCCTCCCTCGGGGCTTTCAGGATATTCTGGGAATCGAATGCATCTTCTGGATTCCTACAGAAAAAAGAGCCCTAAATGTTACATGACCCTGCGCATTTATTTTCCACACTTTTCCAAACGGAACTTGCTCATACCCCCAATGAGGGTGAAAGGTACCATCCCAGGACTCAGTTATCTCTCCATCTCAATGCCTTCCCACTGGCAAACAAATTATTTATTTACACACCACACAAATCCCAGACTAGCAGCCCCCCACCCACCGCTGGTCAAGGTGGTAACAAAAGAATAACAACATGTAATGCTACTGGCTACTGAAAGCTCTGCTATGTGTCAGGCATTCTACTTTGCATGTACTGATTTACATGTTACTTATTACAAGCCTATGCACTTAGGGCTATTATTATTCCTATTTTTACACAAGGGAACTTCGGTGCCAGTGAAAGCTGGTGTCTTGCTTAAGAGCACACAGTTGGTAGGCGATAGAGGCAAGAGTGAAACAAGGGGACCTAATGTAAGAAGAGTCCCAGCTTTTATCCGCATCGCTCAAGTGCAGCTTGCACACTGCACCTTCGGATCCCCACGGTGCCACCAAACAACTGTGGGAGCAAACAAAGGCTTCCTAGACTCACGGCAGAAAAATGTCCACGAAAGGGTTGTTTAAGGCTGGGCTGCAAGCGGGGGTCGTGTGGGATAGAACAGGGAACAATTAGCCACTTAGATCATCCAACAGAATATTTCAAGAGACACTCGGATTCTGCCATCAAAGTAATACATGATTGTAACAAACAATTACATTCAGGATCTCCTTCTAACTGTGATGCCTCAGTCATGGGTTGACAAGTTAATGCTAAACCTAGCTTGTCTTCCCCGGGTATGCAATGATTACGTGATGAAAGAAGGTGGTTTGAATTGTGCTAGTTGGTAAGGAACAACAACAACAGAAACTTGGCTAATCTACTCTTAGAAAATTGAGAATCGGCGGTATCAAGAAGGCTCTTCTTCTGAGAGGCTCCACTTGACACATTCGCAAAATAAATAATTCTCTTTAGTCAGATGAAAACAGTTCCAATGGATTGGGAACCTGTGGTCTCCAACGGCAGATTCCCCTCCCAGCCCCGGGTCTGGCATGCTGCTCACCTGGCAAACCAGCACCAGCTGGGACCTTCCCACTGTACGCACAGCCCAGCGCCCAGATGGCAAGGCCACAAGCCCACCGGATGTTGGGCCTCTGTTCTCGTACAGAGCTTGACCACTGTGGTTGATTTCCCAGAGAAGGATCACTATTGCAGCCAGTTCCCAAAGCACTGGTATTCTTTCTGGCTCCCTTCTCCAACCGTGAGTAACCCACCCCCTCCCACCCTGACACCCGACATTGACATGATCAAGGTACACCACAGCCCCTGGCACGGGCCAACCACAGAGCAGGGGCTCCACAAACCCTGCAGCCCAGTGTGGCTGGTGCTGGCTGGGACAGGGGAAGGCGTGAATGGACTTCTGCTGCTGGGGGTAGCTCCTGCCTTGAAGCGAGGCCTTTGCCCTTTCAGACAGAGGGGGACAAACACAGAGGCCTTAGGTCTACAAGCGCAGCCCTCCCCGAGCCCGGCCTGCCGTGCTCCTCCCAGAGACGCATGATTTACCCAGGCTGAAGTCAACTGGGGGGCATTTGAGCTACAAATATCCTTTCCCATTTCGCACCGGGGTGACATAAAATGGTTCCATTTGCAGTGGATGGGGGAAGGGATGACGGAAAAATGGAGCTAAAGTTTCATTTTTAATGAACGCCAATAAAATATTTTTCCCTAGGCACATATACTCCTCCCCAAAACCTATGCAAAAGAAATAATCTATTACTTTCAACGACCCCAGGCTCGTTTAGACATACCTGGGGCCTTGGCTACAACGTCAAACTCTTCATAAGGCCACAGTTTGACTTCTTTCCCCAAAATGCTAAATTCAGAAACCCTAAGAAACTCTTGTCCATCCTGACCCTCAATGACTCTCGGTCTGTAGGAATTTACCTGACGGGTGTTTCAGCAGCTGGTATTTTAATGGACCTTCACATATGGAATTGTCCCCGGGGCTGGCCAGTGACTTGGCAGCAGGCCACTCCACCAAGTCCCCAGATGGGGCGATAGGAAGCAGTGCTCCCGACGGCGAGGGGCCCCGGCTACCAGTGTTTTTCTGGCTTCCGCTGGGATGCAAAAGCAAATGAGACTCGGGCCTGTCTCATCAGGTGGGTGGCCTGAGCCGGGGAGGAAGTGATGCGCAGTAGGATCCGGCTCCTGGTCTGTGCAGGTTCAGGAGACTGCTGCAGCCCTACTGTGTGAGTAGGTCGTCTCGCCCGCTGCGAGGCCAGGTGAGTGCACTCGCAGGAAAGCAGGCTGGGCGGGAGGGACTGACCGCCTCGCTGAGGAAGAGGCCTCAGTCTCCTTGCAGTGCCCATTTCTATCCCAGTGGCCCTCAGTTTTTATGCCCCATACCCTAGGGGGATGGGGCCCATTCCCTGCCCCTTCCCTAAGGTGACATCTGTACTCTCCTGGACACAGGGCCTGGAAGCGGGTCCCTGCAGAGTTCACATGGCAATCTGGGAAGGCTGAGCCCAGAGGCTCCCGGAGGTGCTGGAGGGTGAGGGAAGGGAACACCCTACCACTGAGCACCACAGCTCTCATCTAAGGTCAGCCACCTTGTTTCAGTGTCAGATTTGAGCTCTGCTGTTTTTCACACCCTTTCCCCTGGCTTTGCGGGGAGAGAATGCAATCACTCTTCAGATCTCCTAGAAAGAGGGTTCGGGGCTCTGGGTCTAGGGGGCATCAAGTCCTACTAGGAAAGAACAGGATTTCAGGGAGATGAGGAAGGGGCTTCTTTCCCCAAAACTATAAAGGGATGGGGGAGGGGGAGGTATGCATGGGGCCCTAGAATGCGGAGAAGCCCTGCTCCCTGCTGTGGCCCGGGGAGGCGGAAAGACCCCAGGGAGCCACAGCTGTGTGGCTTTCTAGAAGCCTTGCCCCAAATCCTCTTCCTCCTCCTCAAAGTTCAGGAAAAGTAGAGCTGCTATATTCCCAGAGACCTCAGTGGGCCTGGGCAGTGGGGGACCAGGGACAGCCATGCTTTGTTTGCAGGCACCTTGCAAACTCCCGACTCTGCAGGGAGGGCTGCTGGAAGGGAAACAAGAGAGAAGACCCAGATGGTAACTGACGAGGCTTTTCCAACCAGCCCATGGGGGGGGGCGGTTTGTAGGTCAAAGTCAGGTTCAAAAGAGTGGTATTTCCTGCACACCTGAGTTTGTCCTCCACCCTTCACACCCACCAAAGCCCTTGTTTGGCCTTATCTTTGGTGTCTATAAAGGGACCGGGGGCTCTAGCCTTCACCTAATGACCTTTCTCAGAATTTGGGGCCATTTATCCCTCCCCCGCTCCCTCCCTCCCCCTGTTCATGCTCAAAGCCAGGTGGAAGCTCTCAGTAATCAATTGTGGGAGTCACCGGGACGTGGGGGTGGCTTCTGGTCTCACTGCGTTACCAGAAGGAAAGTCCACGTTGGCTCTAGAACAGAAGGCCACCAGAAAGAGTATCTGAAGAATGATACTTTGTCATGGCTTAAAGTGACACATCCGGTCATCCTTTCCTTGATTCCTTTCAGCTTTAAGGACACCCGCCACCACCATCACCTCCAAAACGCCTTCAAAGAATTTCAGATTGTATGTCTTTTAGTTGAAAATAAGTTTACTCTCTAGTTCAATGTTTCACTCCAAAATTCGATACCACCCCACGGACTAGTGGACTCCGAAGGCTGGAACTGAGAAGCAGCCGCTGGGCAGGGTGAGGGTGAGGGTGGGAATAAAGCTGTGTTCTCGAGTGTGGCCCCCGGACCAGCAGCATCAGTGTCACCTGGGAACTCACTAGAAATGCGAATTCTTGGGCCCCATCCCAGACCCATCCACTAAATTGGAAACTCTGAGAGGGGCCTAGAAATCTGTGTTTTAATGAGTCCTCCAGGACCGTGGTCTCCAACCCCCAGGCTGCGGACCGGTACCAGTCCGTGGCCTGTTAGAGACTGGGCTGCAGAGCTCTGTCGTGTCCCTCATCCATGGGAAAACTGTCTTCCATGAAACTTAGGAATGGGGGGCGGGGAAATGGGACACACAGCAGGAGGGAGCAGCAGGCGAGCTCTCCCCATCGCTGACAAGCCTCCTTTGCAGGACGTGACTCAGGTGTGTGCCCACCACCCACCACTGGGCTTCCTGGTCTGCCTTCCGCACACTTTGGATAACGCCCCTGGGGGGAGAGAGAGGAGTCTGGCGAGGAGACACACCACCTGAATCACTGTCAAAGCCCAGGAGTGTAGACAAGGATGAGCATCCACCCTGCAGGGCAGGCCCTGTGGTCCAGGTACAGAGTGCACCCCCACCTGGGCGCTGGCAGGACCACACCAAAGGGGACCTGCCAGGCTGCACCGGCTCTTGAGCTTGCTGACCTTGCAGCTCATGCTGGGAGCGGGGAGAAGCGAGCGAAGGGGTGTGGAAGGCAGCTCGAAGACCACCTGTGATTTTTCCTCCCAGGGCCCAGATGTCCCTATCCCTCTTTGGAAATAAGAAAGTATTCTTTACCACTTGTAAAAATAAGTGCTTAATAAATGCTGTGATAATTATTAAGAAGTTAGAAACTACTTCCAGATTGCTCCATGGGAAAAAAAAAATAGTAACACTGAATGCTTCCTGGCAGGTAGGAATAGCAACAATTAATGCTTATGAGGGAGCTGAATAGGGGCCAGGCCTGTATTAATCAATGTATTAACTCATTTAATCCTCACGACAACCTATGGGGTAGGTTTAAATGTTATTTGCTTCAGTTCTACAGATAGGAAACTGAGGCACAAGATGTTAAGCAAGTAGCTAAAGGTGACAGAGTCAGAGTAGAGGGAGCCAAATTCAAATCCAAATGGTCTGGCTGCCCTAACCACTGTGCAATACCATCACCCACTGCCTGGTGGGGGCAAGAGTGGAAATTCTGAAACACGTGTCTGCCTTCCCTTAAATAATAAATCAGTTAAGAACACAAAAAATTGTAAAAGATGATAACATAACCCTTTCTAACCTGGAACGTTCTTTCAGTTGCATTAATGCTTAAGTCTACAATTGAGAATTACACGGAAAGAAAAATAAAGGAATCACAGAAAATATTCAACAACCTAAAAACAATGAGACATGAAAAATTTTAGGTAAGAACTAATCACAAAATGTAATGATACAGAACGGTCAGAAATTACTTTAATACAAACAGTGACAGAAAGAAAGACACACGGGTCAGTTATAACAACCCTGAGCATACAGTAAGCATCTAATAAATATGGGTCAGCTAGTCAATGGTAACAGTCCTGAGAAACTATCCTCGAAGCCATTCTTTATTTTGTCCTAGATGCTCTAATTGGAGGTTTTGGTTTTGAAGCCTCTCTTGAATAACTTTTCCTGCCAATCTGTCATTTGAGTTGTTTCAGAAATTATTTTTTAGTGAATTTTGCGCTGAGTGGCACCGGGTAAGAAGTTTATGATCACCTTATTGGTTAGGAAAGTTGTGATATGTCAGAGGGACACAGAAACAACCCCATTCGATGGGGAAAATGCTTCTCTGTGAGTCCCCGGTACCGTTCACATTTCAAACGACTTTCATATTTAGCCAAATATTTTGCTGTTTTTTTAACGAGTGTCTGATGGGAACGAAATGAAAAAAAAAGCTGAGCCAACCCTTTCAGAAGTTCCTCCCCTCCAGCATCTGTGTTTGGAACCTGTGTCCCCTCACCCCTACCCTGAGAAAACGAACAGCTCTCAAACCACTCCCACTTATTAATTTGCAGTCGCCTTTCCCTACTATTTAATAAGTACTTAAGATTCAACTTCTGCTTGAAAGGAAGGTAGAGGGCCTCGTCTTTCAAGTTAGGCCTTAACAATGAAAAGATTTAGATAAAAACTCCAAATAGCGACAAGAAGTTCAGACACATACGCTGCTCGTGCCTATTTTTTTTCCCCTCCTTAAATGTTTACAATGGAGCATTTCGACCTGTTATGAGAGTGGGAATGAGAAAGTGAAGTAGACTAGAAACAGACCAATTTCATTTTTCTGTCAGCATCTCATGACAGGCCAAAGATAAACCTCATAAACTGTGAAAAATGAACAATTCTGGGTTTTGATAACCTAAGCTGGGATGAGGACCAAGGCGTTAATATCTCTGGAACCCAGGAGTTTATCTCACTTATTTTTCAATGATTAATCCCAAACTTATCCCATTTTGTCAACAATTTAAACAGGCCAAGAGGGAAGTTTTAGACTCCTGGCTATGGCTCCTCTCTTGGCCTCAGCTTACTGGTGCCAAATGAAGCGGTTATTCACTGAAGCCCCTTTGCCCCCGACGTACAGAATTGCAAGGCAGCAACACTCCAGCAAGGGAGACATCGGTGGGAACTGCAAACAGTAGATGTTTAGAGTAGGGGGAGGACGCTCAATAGAGGAATAGGAAGTGTGAGCGTGTGGAAGTAATTACACGGAAAAGCAATGGGGCAGAAACAAGTACGGATCTGGGGGTTTGGGGAGGACAGAGAGAAAGGTCTGGCAGGCAGAGAGTTTCAGAATTAGGAAGCAAAGACAACATCAGGTGGGAGGTGGACTTGGAAACCCAGTTAGAGTGTGTGGATATGGTGTGGTGGCCACAGGGAGCCATTGTGTGTTCTAGAGCAGGAAAGTCACATGAACTGAGTGGGTATTAGAATGGCAATGGTATGCAAGCAACTAGTGGAATAGATGAGGATCGGGGAGTCTCCTTTAGAAACATCTTAACAATTTGGACAAGAAGTGATGAGGGCTGGATTCTTCCATGTTTTTCTTCCTTAATCAAAGAACTTCCTTAACCGTAGTCTCTTCCCACCATTAGCGGATTTTGCCATAGATGCACAGAACTTGTACTTCTGTTTACTTACTTTATCCTTATCCACTAATAAGTTGACTCATGTTACTTAAATATCTGTTTTATCCTTACCTTGATCTGCAATATCTGTGAAATCACAATCTTGATATATTAGTTACATGTATGCTTTAACCACATGAAAACAAGCGTGTGACTAGTAAAATAAGAAGCTTGTCTGAGTCTTACCTAAAATCATCTCAAACCACCAGTGAACTAAGGGGAACACTGCTTTAGTTCACAGGTTCTTAAGCTTCCTGGGGTCACAGATCCCTTTGTTCACCTGCTAAAACCTACTGACCTCTTTTCCCAGAAAATTCACTGTGTCTGAGTATACCCACAACTCTGCATGCCATTTCTATTGTTATTGTCTTTTGGATTAAAACCCTCTTGACCAATGTGAGGCTTGCAGAACCTTAGCTTCTAGGCAGGCCAGGTCACTTGACAAATCTTCTAAAGCCCACTGGGGCCTTGCAGAAGTCCTATCGAGAGCTTGCAACACCCTGTGGGGGAGTCTGACCCCACTGGGCTTCTAGAATGTTCTGTGGTGAAAGCCATTCCTAATGGCCTCGTGGATACCGCAGCTCTTTTCAGAGGTTCCCACCAGACCACTGCCATGAAGAAACTCTTTCTATGGCACCGGGCTGCACAGTCCAGAGCAGGCGAGAGTGTGCACGCATGCACACACACACCCCGTGTGCTTGGGGCAGAACCTGGAGGGGTGAGCTGTGTAGGCACGTCCGCTCCCAGCCTGTAGCCGAGAGAAGAGTTTGGTCTCACCCGTGGCCTGTGATTGCTCTGTCAAATCAATTCAAGAGACTATAAAGATATAAGAGCTGAACAGCACCAACAGGGGACTCTTTTTTTTTTTTCCATAAGGCTCCTTGCCAGATATAACAAGAATAAATATGAAATGGCTTCATATTCCAGGCATGAACTAATGCAATGTTGGGGTTGCGGCTGATAAGTAAAGAACAGCTAAACAGGCTTTGACACGGTGACTCTGGAGAGGGCAGTGTTCTCACTGGAAGTGGGGGTGTGGGGATTTATCGGGCTGTTGTGGAGCGAGCTGTCTGGAAGAGGTTCCTCTTTCATAAAAAACCCAGGCCCCTGCTGACTGATTCTCACGTTAGGAAAACATGGGTAAATCATCAGTATAATCCAAGAGTTATTCCCTTCCTCTGCTCTGAGCACGGGGGCCCTCCTGTTCTTATCTGTTTCTAATTTGCTTCATGGGTGCTGTTCCTAGTCCATTAATTGAAAGGATTTTTGGCTAGGAGCCCATGACCCGTTTAGAAAAAAACAAAACCCAAAGGGCTGATACTCCGTGCATCTCAGAGAAGAAAGAGTGGATGCGAACGGCTCCTGCGGGGGCCCCTGCTGGGCTGGGCTCTTCAGTGCCCAGAGGCACAGGTAGGGGGACCTGGCTGCCTGGACATCTCCCCCTGGCCAGGCAACCGTGGTAAATCACTGGCTTTCAGAATGTCCTCTGGAGAAAATAAGGTCATTACGAGGCTTTTAAGATCAACCACAATAGACTCCCTATAATTTGTTTTTCTTCGGCTGCTTTTACTGACCCTGCTGGGCCTTCCTCCAGCGCCGAGTCTGGCACGGCCCAGCGTGAGGGGGAGGTAAGAGAAGGGGCTTTGGAGTCGGCTGAACAGATCTGGGTTTAAATTCTGCCTCCAGGTCTTCCTAGCTTGCAGCTTCAGATGTGGGAGTTAGCCCCCTGCCACAGACTGTTTGTGTGCTGCCCACCCCAAATTCATGTGTTGAAAGCCTAACCCCCAAAATGATGGTATTTGGAGGTGAGGACTTTGGGAGGTGATTAGGTGTAGATGAAGTCATGAGGGTGGGGCCCTCCTGATGGATTAAGGCCCTTCTAAGAAGAGACCAGAGAGCTGCTTTCCACGAGGACACAGCTAGAAGGCAGCCTTTTACAAGCATGAAAATGGCCCTCGCCAGAACCCAGCCATGCTGGCACCCTGATCTTGGACTTCCCAGTCTGCAGAACCATGAGAAATAGATGTCTGCTGTTTAAGACACCCGATCTATGGCGCAGGCATACCGTTTTATTGTACTTTGCAGATACCGCATTTTTTTTTCAAATGGAAAGTTTGCGGCAACCCTGCGTTGAGCAAGCCAATCGGCACCATTTTCCCAACGGCCTGTGCTCACTTCATGTCTCTGTGTCAGCATTTTTTAGCTATGAAGTATTTTTTAATTAAAGTATGCTCCTTTCTTTTCTAGATATAATGCTATTACACACTTACCAGACTACAGTGTAGTGTAAACATAACTTTTATATGCACGGGGAAACCGAAAACTTTGTGTGACTCGCTTTATTGAGATATTCATTTTATTGTGGTGATCTGGAACTGAACCCACGATATCTCCACGGTATATCTGTATTCTGTTCTAGTAGCCTGAGCTGACTACCACAGCTTTTGGGCTTCGGTTTCTATAAAATTTAGAATCTAATATCTGCATTGCAGAATGGCTGTAAGGATTTGACAAGATCAGGCATGTAAAATGTATGAGAAAGTCCCTGGCTCATGGCAAGCTTCATGCAAGCTTTATAACCACTGTGGTCACCATGACAATGATCTTCATCACCAGTGCCACTAGCATCTTCCCCGATGACCTGGGCCAGGGTTGAAAGAGAACAGAGACATTAAGTTCAACTCAACACAATGCCATTTAAAATGGATTTGCAAATGGCACTCATGATATTACCAGTGTGTATACGTTTAGTTTCCTTCTTTTTAGGTACACAATCAGGATACAGCAAAGCACCCAGCCATAACATATGTGCATTCATTCAACAAATATTTACCCGTACCTACTATGTTTCAGACACTTTTTTAGGGTTGTAGGTACAGCTATAAACAGAGAAGACATGGTCCTTGTCCTTTTGGAGAGTACAGCCACCAGTGCCATTGGGCCTATGGGGGGTGGGGCTGAAACACAGCCTTCATAGACACAGTACAAAAGACCTCAAAGGCAGGATCCTGAGTTATTGCTCAAGGTTAGTGTTGCACCTAAATGGCAGGGCATAGAAGTCATCAGGGTCACACGAACTTAGGATCTATACTTTCCCAAAATGCCCACAGAAAAATTCAACAGGTATCTACTGACATTTCAGTATCAGGCACTGTACTGGGCCCGGGACTGCCATGGTGGACAAGGCAGGCCCAGGCCCAGCTTTGCAAGGTTCATAAACTAAACGAAGGGGGGAAGACAGATAGAAAACAATCATCCTACCAAGTGGTAATGCCTGACCCCAAGGCAACTGCTGCATCACTGCAACTCAGGGCCTTAGGGCATAACCACCAACCAGCCAGGTCATCTTTGGAAGCT
>RJWJ010038962.1:0-14732 GCA_004363605.1 Indri indri | reverse complement strand
CCCACCGTGGACACGCTCTCCTGGCCACCGGGACCTTCTGGAGTCCTCTCTTCGGCCACGGCACAGACCAAAGAGAGATTCCCCTTCAGGATTTTCCTAGAAACATCTAAACTGGTCCACAAATGGACCTCAGGAATTCAAACTTTCCCCAAATCCATGATCGTATTGGGAAATGGACTTTTTTGGCTGCTCTTTTTTTAATGATTTTTCTAAAATGTTCTCATGGGAGACATTCAAAAATACCAAATCAGCCCAGGAGTCACCTAATGAAATAATGGCCCAGCAAACAGATCTAGCCAGAGTTGATGGGCCTCAGCTCATGGACCAAAGCCTGCTTCACTCTTTAGCAACAGTGCAGGTTTTCTCCACCCTCAACCGCAAAACCATCCCACAAACACCCCAGGTCTTTCAGAGTGGAAGCAGTTCCTTACCGGATATCCCCACGAGCCATTCCCTGCCTGGAACTTGGAGTAGTAGCTGCTCCTGCTGGTGGTGCCGTAGTTGTGATTGTCGGCCAGGCCGTCATACATGGAACCTGGAGGGCGGAGGAAGGAGGTTAGGATGGGATGGCTGTGGTCCTCCCCAGCCCTCTTCCCCAGGGCAGCGCTTGAGCATGGTCCACCTTGCCCATGGAGAAGACCAGGTCTGAGCTCCTGGAGGAGGGGGATGGAGAATGTCATCTGCAGGTCACCTCCACCTAGCTCCACATCCTCCACTGCCAGGGCCAAGGGAAGGGCCACCAAACACTGCTGTCCCCTTCCTGGGAGCCTAATGGCTTCCCTGCTGCTTGGAGTAGGTTGGCACCTCCAGGTCAGGAACTGGTCTGGAGGGCCTTGGAGCGCTGCCATTCCATCCCAGGGAATCACCACGCTGCGTTCCACAAGGATCAGCTCCCCACTTGGGGAAGGCAGGCAGGACCCTGACATTCCTGGTCCAGCAGCGACGGCTGATTAGTCTGATTCAGGGAAGGATTCCGGATTCAATTCTCAGGCTGGCCCCTGCCAGTGACCAGGTAAACGTCTGCCCCTTCCTTCACCTCCAACGTGCTCTAGCTGGCAATCAACCTCAAAGGCCCGGTGAGGATTAATTAATGTTTTTGGAGTGCTTGGAGACCCACAAATGACAGGCTCCATGGGAAAACAGAGTGTCATTAGGGTTATTAGTGGCACAGTGGCTTTGAATCACAGAAAGCAGAATTGGATTTGGGGCTCCTGGTGGGGCCACCCACCTCCTCTCCCTTTCACCGATGGCAGGGGGGCTCTAAGGAACAGCCTCAACTCTTGAGCAAGCTGGTCTGTTCACTGTCCTCGTGTCTTTAAAACATGGCCAAAGGTAACATGCTCATGACTTTGCTCACACCACTGTCCTTGCTGAATCTGCCTTCCCTCCTCGGCCACAACCGTCGAATCTCACACATCTCTCCAAGCCAAGCTCAAGATGCCACCTCCTCCAGGAAGCCCTTTCTGATCAGCCCTGCTCAAGGCAATCTCTCCTTCCTCTAAACACATACTGTCCTGACCTCTGTAGCCCAAGTCTCATTTTGCTTGGTGTCCCATTCCCTTGGCTACCCAGCGAGCTCCACAAGGGCAAGCCGTGGCTCTGTGGCCTGGACACCCAGAGCAAGGCCTGCCCCATACTCTTGCTACATCATGGCCTCTGGGAATGAAGGTAGGTGGGATCCAGGGAGAACATCCCAAGAGGGATGCGCTCCTGTTCTCTAATGCGATGGTCAGACTCCCCGTCAGAAACCCCGTCCAGGGGAAGCGGGTTTGACAGTGATCGCGCCTGGCTAAATTAGCTCCTCCCCATCTGCCACGCCCACTCAGACTCCGGGCCCTTCCCTTGGGGGCTGAAATATCTGAGCTGGGAGTAGGGGGAAGAGCAGAGGGGCAGCTTTGGAAGGGGGCAGGCATCGCTGCCTGGTGCCACCTCCTCTGTCCCATGCCAGATGACCACCGTACCCCGCAGCACAGGGCGTTGCCCGATTCCCTGCCCCACCCCTGCGGGGAGGACCACCTGCACATGAGAGCTCTCGGGCTATGGCAGACACAACCTGCCCTGGGAGCCTGGAGGTGCTGAAATCGGCCCTGGCTCTGACCCGCTGGCAGGCCACTCTTTCTCTCTTGGCCTCGGCTTCCTCTTCAGTCAAAAAAGGGGGGTGGCGTCCATACACCCCAAAGGCCCCATACAATTCCAAGGTTCCACGGTGGTGTGACTATAGTGACACGTGCCTGATGGCATTCCCAGAAGCCCAACTCCTGTCCTCCAGAGGTAGGGTTCCGCTTATGAGGAGAGGAGGAAGGACAGACATCAAAGGCTATACCTTTGCCACCTGCCTCGGGGTCCTCCCAGAGGCCTCCCCCATGCTCCAGGCCCAGGCCCAACTCTGGAAGGGCCTCCCCCCATGAGCGACATCCTGAGATGCTGTGATGTGGCCCATTGAGCCTCTGACTTCCTCAAGCTCCCTGTTGAGTGCAGCAGCTCGTCCCTCCCCTCCCTCTGTGGCTGCTCCTTGGGAAAGACTGCCTTGCGAGGAGGAGGCCAGAGGCAATCCCGTGGGCTCAGCCACTCAAGGCTGGTGCTCAGCAGGGAAGGGGGCTGCAGCCAGGCACGTGCATGGTCAAGACTTTTGGTGGCCTACGCCAGGTCTCACCCGCCTCCCTTTTGTCCAGCCCACTCCCATCATCCCGTCCAAGGCTCAGCAGGCCGGCATTTGTTTGGCTCTTGCCTTGTGAGCAGGTAGATCGCACTAAAGGGCAGATGTGGGTCAGCCAGCTGCTTCTGGGTGGAAGATCGGGGGTGGTGACAGACAGACCTCTATGGAGCCCCAGGGAGGACTCCTGCAAGGAGAGGCCTGGGGGAGGGGGGCTGCCATCTTGGCCTCCATGCCTTCCAGGAGGGAGTCTGCCAGCACGGTGGCACTGTCCCTCTGGGTCATCAGACGAAGCATCTGCTCCCTCCACACCCTGCACCTGCCCACGTTTCTCTCACCCGCTCTTCTCCCTGTGAAGGTGGGGGCCTCTCTACCATGGAAGCAGGGGTGGACCCGTGGACACACAGAGATAGCGGTGGAATTCCCAAAGCCAGTCTCCGTGTCCTAGCAGTGACTCTGGTAAAGACAGGCGTGAGTTGTCACTCTCACTTCTGGTTGGGCCAAGGCCTCCAGGCCTCTCCAGGCAGCTTCTGAAGGCATCCCCTAAGACACATCTGCAGCTAGGGGTCTCCCTGACTCCTGTGAGAGCGAGGCTGCCATCACGCCAGCTTGCACAGCTGCTCTGGCAGCAGGTAGCAGCACTCGGGGCAGGATGGAGGCGGAGTCCAGAGCTGTCACACCGCTGAAGTCACACCTCGCAGTGTCCCAGATAACCAAGGGGTGCAGGTGGCAGTGAGCTCTGTAAGAGCGCTGCTCCCACAACAGAATTGATGTCCCCCTCTCCTGCCCCGGGGTGTCTGTCTGGTCAGCAGTGTCCTGTAAAGCTGTGGTCCCCAACCCCAGTCCTCAGCCTGTCAGGAACCAGGCTGCATGTCACTGTCTGAGTTCCCCCCCGCCCTCTGCCATCCATCCCCAGGCCGTGGAAAAATTGTCTTCCGTGAAACCGGTCCCTGGTGCCAAAAAGGTTGGGGACCACTGCTGTAAGTTGAGTTCAACGGCGAGAACATGGGGCTTCTAATGAGAAGTGATAGCTTACTTTTTCACCGGATCCGGGACATTTCTAGAACTTCTAGCAAGCCCTTCCTGATGAATGACACCTGGTCCCATCTCCCTCCCATGCCTGTGCCAGTCCCCACCACCACCTACTTCGGGCCCTCTCCGAAGCACCAGTCATGTCTCTTCTTCCTTGGGACCTGGGCACCGGGCGCTGCTCCAGCTGGGGCTGGGCCTAACCGGCCGGAGCTGGCCCTTTTTGTCAACGAGCTCTTGTGCCCTGCCCAGCCCTTGTGGTGCGGGTGCTCTGGTGCCTCGTGCCCGGAGGCTCCGTGTCCACATTATTGCGGGCAGGGTCAGGGTCCTTGAATGCTACTCGTCCAGGCCCTCCTCCCACCCAAAGAGGTCCCTGGTGGATGGATGGGGCAAACCCAAGGCCCCAGGGGGGTGAGGGGAGGGGATCCTGCTACCCAGCCCACCCCACAGAGTCACCCCATCCTCCAGCCATGCATCTGCCTTCCCACTGCTCTCCCCAGATGGGCGCGTGCATCACGAGCAAAGGTGGCTCCTCTGTGACGCTGGCAGCCAATTCTCAGGAGGCGTCTGCCCACCCATGGCACCCAGAGTCAGAGGGCAAACATCTCAGAGCATAGATCACTCTCCCTAGTATACAAGCAATAGGAGCTGCTCTGTCTGCATCGCTGGTCTCATTTATGCCAGCGGTGCAAGGTGTAAAACAGTCTCCGAAACTACCACTCGGACGATTGGCTTATGTGCTGCTGCCCTTTGGTGCCTTAGACACGACCGGCTGATTCCCTCTGTGTCATCAGCGCGACCCAAGCTTTCTCACCTACAGAACCTTTGAAAACGGAGGCAGCTCCTCCTGTAGGACACGTGGCCTGCCCTCTCCAGCGGGGCAGCAAACCTTCGCAGGTGACTCACCTCTTCCACCTCCGAGCTCTCAAATAGGGCACGCCCGCTGCACCTGAAACGGTCTTTCTCTTCTTCTCAAACCCTCCCCCTGCACTCAAAACCTTGCACAAAAGTCAGCTTCTCTTAAAATCCACCCCACCCAGCCCTGGGAACCCCAAGCCTCAGCATAACCACGTCAGCACTCTGTCCAAGTGCCACACTTGCTCTGTGCTGGCTCGGGTGTTTCTTGGAGTGTGGCTTCTGCACACTCTGAGCGTGTGGCGGGGGGCAGGGTGTGCACCTGAGCACCCTTCTCCCAGGAAGCAAGGCCTGGGTCTCTCCAGCCAAGCTGGGAGCTCCCTGAAACAAGGGAGCTTCGCTTCTGCTAGATCCGCACCCCACACCCCAATGCCGGGACCAGGTTCTACACAGAGAAGGCTCTTAGGACATCGGCCTGCCTGACCAATAGGCCGCCCTCGGGACAGAGGTCATCTGAAATCCCCTTTCTCTGCTCTCCCTCCGCACCCCCATCCCTCTCTTGCTAGTTAGGAGGACGTGTCACAGGGCAAGCTGCTCGGGAGGTTTAATTTTTGCTGAATCTGTCTCGATAAGGCTGATGTCCCTTTACCTTCTACACCTGAAAAGAGCACACCTGCCCCTCAGTACGAAAAGCTAGAGAAAGGAAGCCCATTACCCGTCAGCCTTGAAAATCTGCTACTTTACCCACTGAACCTTCTTCCACCTGCAGTGCCCACCGAGGCGCTAGGCCCACAGCAAAGGGAATTCAAACAAGATAGCAAGAACTGCCAGGAAGATACTTCTTAGACGATATCCTCAGAGATGTCTGAGAGTGGGCGGGGGGTGGGCTGTGTCTGCAGGTGGCTCGGGTGCACGCCTTCAGGGAAGACAATGGCCAAGCCCTCCGCCGGACTCCTGGGAGCACTGGAGACCTCCCTCCCCTACTCTGGAGCCTCCAGGAGCCGGAGGAGGGCAAGGAGTTCGGCACAACCTCACCAGGCACTTTGATGCGGTTCTCGACCTTTCCTGGGCATCCATACAGAACAGAAATGCCAAAACAAATTGGGCTGCTGTGGCCCATGTTCTCTCCTCTAGCTCAGCAGCCCGCCTGATTCCCTCCGGCTCTGCCGGGACATGTCCAGCCCGGCTCTGCCGGGATCCTGCTGCTGCTGCTGCTGATCTGTCTGTGGCCACCACCAAATCTGAGGACTGGGTAGAGCGTGGGGGCATCTGTGGGGACAGGACGGGCACAGGGGCACGGTGGTGGGTCAAGGGCTGGAATGGGGCTCAGTACCTGGCTGGGATCCAGAGTGAGAAACCCTCCCCAGGAACTCCAACATGAGGTGTCTCTGGGTGTGGTGTGCGTGTATGTGTGTGTGTGTGAGAGAGACAGACAGACAGACAGATGTGTGCATGTCACTGTATGGGTGTGATCCCCATGCGGGTGTACGTGTGAGCGAATTGGGGGACCAGAACCGTGGTCCTCAAACTGTGCTGCCCATCTGAGTAGCCTGGGAGTTCTTAAAGTCCTGGTGCCGGGCTGTCCTCCACACTGACTCACTCAGCATCTCTGGAACAGGACCCAGGTATTTCAGTTCTTTACAATTCCCAGGCAATTCCAATGTGTAACCAAGTTTGAGAACAGTGGATTAGAAGATTCTTTTTCTTTGCATATCAGGCTGTTTATGAGCACAATGAGGCACGCCTCGAGTTTTACGGTGCAGCCAAGGTGATCCGGGCCGGTGGTTTGCAGAGGTAAGGAGTAACTAAATCTATTTCCCAAGAGCGTTACCATAACAAAGCGCTTTAGAGATAATCTAATCCAACCTCTGACGGCTGCAGAGACCTACGAAAAGGTACTGACTTGTCCGAGATCACACAGCAGGCAGCG
This sequence comes from Indri indri, assembly GCA_004363605.1. NCBI lineage: Eukaryota > Metazoa > Chordata > Mammalia > Primates > Indriidae > Indri > Indri indri. The sequence continues at coordinate 8,265 of RJWJ010038962.1, read as the reverse complement.
GGAGATGCGAGGCCGGGCTCCTGCCACAGCACAAGCTGCGAGGTGGGGGGGGTGTGTTCATGTGTGGGGTGTATGTGCACACACATGCGTGTGTATGTCTGTGATGTGGTGCTTACAGAGAACCTCACATGGAGATACCCATCTTTCCTCCACTTTGTTCAAGTATCACACACCTTCTAGGGATCATGCCCATTGCAGAAGCACTTTCCAGATCTTTAAACCTAGAACAATTGGTGTATTGATACCTTCAATTTGGTATGTGGGGGAGAGGAATTTGTATTTTTTAAAAAATCTCTGCCAATGAGCTCAGCAAAGGAGCAGGATGCAGGGAGACAGCATTTGCTGGGAAACACCCTGGAATACTCGGCATGTTTGCATGTGTTACAACAGGCCAACGGAAATTCTGGCTAAAACTACAACTTCAAGCCAAGATACACTGTAAAGAAACAAGAATCGGTGGATTTGAAGTGTAATTAGTACGCTCTGCTGCTGGAACAAGCTGAAGCGCGAATACCCTTTACCTTCTCCCAGCTCAGCTTTGGTCCCAAGAAAACAACCCCAGAGGTGATGTCTGTGGGCAGGAAAGGACAGCCTTCAAGGGAGTAGAATGAGCAGCACGGTCCCTCGGGCAGAAGTCCACGCTGAGGCTCAGACACACACAGACAGGAGAAGCACCGAAGGCGGCCCCTTCACTGTGCTCACGGTGGGGCTGGCACCAGCCCGCCCCCAGGGGCCGGAACAGACACAGGAACCTCCCCTGGGCCAGCGTCGCCCTCGACCCCTACCTCTGACCAGAGAGAAATAGAGGCTTGGCAATTTTAGATGGGAAATGATGCTTCTGAGAAGAGGGGAAAAGGAGAACTTCAGGCCCAAGGCCGAAATAAGAAATCACAGACGCCTGAGCAGGCGGGAGACACAAACCAGGCAACGGTGCTGGTTGTGCAGGGTTTCCCCGGAAGAAGTGATGAGAAAAAGGGGACAACTTCCATTGAACTTCACACGTGATGTGTGCTCACAGCAGTGGCGGGGGGCGCTTGGGGGTGGATCAAGTGAGATTCAGGCTAAGCTTTAGGAAGAGATTCCAAGCGAAGTTATAAAGATCTGGAAGGTGGAAGGTGTTTCCTTTCAGGTTGGGACCCAGCCCACCCTACACAGGGCAGCTCATTGTCCACCCCTGGAGGGCCTTTCCCACCCTCAGGGAGGTCAAGGTTCCCCAGGACAGAGCGCTGCTGAGCAGGACACCCCCTTCCGTTTCCTCTTGTGTCCCGCACAGTCTGGGAAGAGCAGTCCACCAGCACCTGGTCCGCACAGGCACATCCCGAAAGTACAGTGTGTGTGTGTGTGTGTGTGTGTGTGTGTGTGTGTGTGTGTCTGCAGGGGCAGGCAGGCTCAGAGCAACCTCCTTCTGCAGGGTCTCCAGGCCAAAGAGACCCTCTTCTTCCTCCTTGGGGACTTCATGACCAGGGCAAGGCGTGTGTCTGATCTGCCATTTCAGGGAGGGCTTGGGTGGAGACAGGCATTTGGCTCCAGGCTCCTTCCATGGGGGTCCTTCCAGCCCTCAGTGGCTCAATTCCCCCTCACTGACAAGACGGAAAAGAGCCCTAGCGGAGAGGACTCCAAGGAAAGCTGGGTCTAGCACCAGGATCATGGTGGCTGGTCCTGACTGTCCTTCCTGGGACACAAGAAGCAGTGGCCATTCTGCCAGGCAATCTGTGGGGTGTGGCTGGACTTGTTTAGAGCAGGGTTTCTTAACTGAGAGTGCTTGATGGAATTCAGGGGCCACAAGAAGATGAAAGACCCAGAGAAACCGACTCTTTGCTCTGGGAGGAGACTAAAGGAGAATTTGAGTCTGTCCAGGGGGCAAGAAAAGGCCTGGGGCAGGGTCCTTCCAACGCATTTCCTCCCAGGAACCCAAGCAGACTCATGACGTGTAAACCGACATGAGAAAGAGGGAGCAGGGTGAGTGGGGGCGGCCACAGAGCACACGGGGAACGCTTGGGCGTTCCCGGCGGAGAAGACAGAGAAATCTGATGGAAACAAAGCCAGACAAACCAGAAACACCAGCTCCATCTGGCCCAACTGCCTCTTCCAGCTAGGATGCCTCTGGGGAAACTGGCCCCCTTCAGGAACCTCCCCAGAGGCTGAGGGTAGAGGGGACACACCCACAGGGCTCATCCTTGCAGGGGTATGTGTCAGCCATCAGGGGCAGCCCTCCCCTGCCTGAAGCCCCCCCGGGGGATCTTGGGATGAAGAAACAGGGAACGAAGGAAACCCCATCAGATAGGTGTTACCCATAAAGACCAAGGCTGGAAACAGACACTCAGCCAACAGCCCAATAGGTGGGAAGAATCAGTGGTGTTTGGGGCACCCAGAGCCAGTTTGAGATCTTTCTGGAGCTATGAGCCAGGACCTCAGACTGGGACGGACTGGGGCTGGGAATGGGACAGGCGAGCCCTGTGTAGAGAAGAGAGCAGGTTGGCTTGAGCTGTGCCCGGGGCTCGAGCCAGAAATGGGGGCACTCTGTTATCCAAAGCCGCTTCCGAAGCAGCCAGTGAGCAGCTACCAAGGCACTCAAGGCAAGGGAAGGAGGCAAGTGCTCTGGAGGCGGCATGACCTCGAGCGGAGATCTGGCAGGAGAGGAGCCAGAGCCCGGACCAGGGCAAAGGGCACCCAGGACGGCAAAGGCCTTTAGGTCTGGGGCGCGGGGACGTCCTCTACCAGCCGTTTCCCTCCCTCAGCTCTACGCAGGGGCCACTCAGGAACGGGGGGAGCAGCAGAGGTAGAAAGTGCGAGTTGGGGGGTGTGGGGCGGGAGGATGGGCGGGGGTCTGTCTCCTTTGTCTCCTTCCTCCTGATTATCCCGGCCCCTCCTCCTCTCCTAAGGGCCTGGCCTAATCTCAGTCGACCTGTGCCAGTTCACAGTGGGCAGCACGAACGGAAGGTGCTGGGACTCCTTTGTACTAAAGTATTTGGTCTAAAAAGTCTCCACGAATGCCCCTGTCAGTTCCTGCTCCTTCCTCCTTGAGTCTCCCGGGTCCTAGCCCTTTGTCCTGCCTCCCCCAGTCACAGAGGGCGGTGGGAGGCATCCGTTTCCCACGCTCAGATTGGAAAAGTACCAGTGAGGGGCTCAGCTGAGTCGTTCCCTGAGCCTGGGGGAACCTGCCACTCTCACTCCCTACTGTCCCCGTAAGACGCTTGTTTCTACTTAAGCTCGCTGGATAGGGAGAATCCGTGGGAAAGAGAGTTTTCTACACTTGGCAAAGCACATCCCTGACCCCCTTCCCTGTCTCGAGGTGCCCACTGGCCCTGCAGTGACCTTCCAAGCAGGCTCTCCTCTCCCCATGAGGCTCCTGCTAAGTGCCATGGACTTGTCCGCACTCCTGTGCTACCTCCCACACAGCAGTGGAGCCCACACACTGGTCTTCGTGACATCCTCACCCAGCCCCACGGGGCCTGGGATCCCCCTGGGCCTGGGTGCTAGGCACTGGCTGGGGCTGAATGTACAGGGATTGGAAGCCCAGGAAGGACGGCGGGTGGCACACAACCCCCGGTGAGTGCTGGAGCCATGGCGGCCAGGACAGCCTGGCAAGACAGTACGCAGGACTGACCCCCAGAGCAGGATGGGAAAGAGAAAGCCGTCCAGACCCAGGGCTCCGGGCAGGAGAACCACCGGCAGGAGATCCTCAGCCTCCTGTCGCTCCGGACAGATGCGCCGGGCCTTGTCCCCCAGGGAGCCAGCCACCCTTGCCTAGGAGCGCGCCCTTGTTGTCGAGCTTGTGGGGCTTCCCGCGGCTCCACCCTGTGGGAACCGGCCAGGAGCTCGGCTGCTCCCACTCATCGCAGGCCCTGCCCGGGGCTGGCAGCCCCTGGCTTCCCTGTGGATGGGTGCGCCCCCGGCCCGCCACCGGCCGAGGCACGCTGGGAAGGGGCGCCCGGCCTTTACCTCGGTTCGAGTGGCTCAGGGTGGACGACTGGGAAGACTTGGACTTCTGCCGCTTGACGGTCATCATCACCTGCTCCTGCACGCGCTGCCTGCCCGAGGTGCCTGTCTTCATCTTTTGGTCCGACGGCAAAGCCAGCGTGGAGTTGTCCTGGTCCTGGAAGCACTCGTACGCCAGGGCGGTCTTGAGCGGAGAGTGGTTCATGGTGGCGGAGGCGCGGGCCGGGCCTGCGAGAGCGGCGGCGGCGAGGTGCGGCGGCGTCGGAGCGGGCTCTTCTGGCTCTCAGCGGCTCCCTGTGGCCATAGAGTGAGTGGTCCGCGTGAGGGCTCCCGGCAGCTGCTCCTGGTGCCTCCACCCTGGCTCGTCCGGGCACTGGCGAGGCCCGCCCTCCGTCAGACAGGATATACCACCCCGCCTGCACCACCCACTCCGCTGGGCCGTGCGCTCAGACGGGGAGCTGCAGGGCACCGCGGGAGCCGGCGCTCTTGGGGGGCAGGGCTGCCAGTCCCCAGTGTGAGACGCTCTGCATCTTCCCTCGCTTCCTTTCTCTCCCTTCCCTCTCCCCGTGAGCAAGACAGGTTGCAGGCCCTGGGGCCCCAGGGAGACGCCCCTCTGTCCTGTTCCTGCCGGCTCACGGAGAAAGTATGCGCTCAGCTCAGGAACCCAGGGAGGCTTCTCTCTAGGAATAAAGGAGTCTTTCTTGACCAGGCTGCCCAGGAGAGCCAGGCGCCCAGCTCCTTCTGTGCTGAGGCCATGGCAGAGAGCAGCTCAGCCCGTGGGGACTCCCAGGCTGATGGCAGAAGCACAGCTCCTGCCCAAAAGGAATGCTCGATCTCGTGGGGACAGCCCTTCTGCTCCAAGTCGGCTTCCAGTCTGAAGGCAGTGGGGGCAGAAAGGCCGTACCAAGCACCAGACTGGAGATATAAAACCACAAAGCAGGACACCTGTCATTTGTGGGTATGCCCTGGTAAAACCACATGAACAGTGGATCTTCTGGGAAACTGTGTACGTACATCCTCCTAAACCAGTGCCTGGCATATATTAGGCATTCAGTAAAAAATTAAAATATTTTTAAATGAATGAATGAATGACACCTGTAAAGGTAAGGTAAAATTAATTTACTCAAGGTAAATTAAGTCTAGCTTGACTCCTACCCAGATCCTTACTGAAAAACTGGAGAGCTGTCTTGCCCCTGAAACGACTCCACCGTGGCCTTGTGAGGACCAGAGTGCACATCCTCCTGTACACACTCACGCCCCTGGGGACGCATGTGCAGTGACATAGCATCCTCACGGAGGTGGCCCACACAGTGGATTTGGAGTGTAACGAGAGCCGAGTATTTTTAAAAATATGTACTTTGATGGGAATCTTTCTAAAAGGCATCATCTTCTGCCTTGCCTCCTAAAGCCAACGATGCTGAACCTACGTGCCGGACTCCGCCACGACGCTGGTTTCGCATTCCGGACGCCCATTCCTGAACTGCGTCGTCCTGCAGGCCCGTCGGCTTCTTAGTTTCTGGGGCTCCACCAGCTGTGTGACGCCATCACCGCCGTCACTCTTGCTGTCATCTACATAAACGCTCACACACTTCACATCTAGTTTGTCCTTCTAACCTGCAGAGATAGGGACAATTAGAAATCTATGCTTGTTGAAATCATATGTCAAGGAAAGATCAAGAAAATGGAGTGACCGTTTCAGGGACGGCACGAAGGTCACTCACTCACTCCCTTCCTGAGAAATGGGTGTTCTATGCTGGGAGCCCCAGGATTTCTCTAGAAGGCATTCCTGGTAGCCACATGCAGAGCATAACATCATAAGAGAGATCATAGTTTCTAACAGAAACAGTTTTATAACTGAGGGTTGTGTTCCTACCAGAGATGTGACCAAAAATGTGTCGTAGATAGATACAAAACACCTGTGAACGTCTATCATCGCTTAAGATTATACCATTCTGCTTTCAGCCCTAGACTGCCAGGGCTGGACAGAGCCTTGGACTTCATCCAGCCAAGCTGCAAATGTCACTGGTGGGAGAGGAAGCAGTCTGCCCGCAGCATCCCAGGGACTGTGTGGCAAAACCTCCATTCTAACCAGGCCTGAGGACTCCTGGTCCAGTGCTCATTGCACCACACTCTCCGGCCTCCCTTATAAAAGTCCTATAAAATGGGCATTAAAGTACAGTGCACGCCGATTATATAAGGGCCCCAATGTACTATAAAGTATACACGACAGCATATAAAAAATACAACTCCATTGTATCACATATTTGGCCTATCTAAAACCTAATATACTAGCTATAATAAACGTTAATTAAGTCTTTAAATAATGATGATTTTGTTACCTTCCAGGATGTACAAGGGCCCTGAAGGAGGTGTTTGGAGTAGCCCATATTCCTGTAAAAGACAAGTCCATGGAAGCTGAAACCGATTACCTTTAAAATTGCTTCCAGGTATAAAGTCCAGTTTTTCTAGCTACTTTTCTATTATTTTGATACATTGGTAGCAGTAACCAACACTTACTATGCTCCCAGCACCAGGCCCACAAACCAGGCGTGGCTCTGAGCTTTTTATACGGACCATGCCATTTGAATCCTTACGATGATTCCATAAGGTGGGCACCAGCGCCATCATCCTTCTTTTTCAGGTGAGGAAATTGGGGTTCAGCGAGATCACCCAGCCGGCAGTGGGCAGAGACAAGGCCCTTGAGCACAAGCAGCCTGGATCCAGAGGCTGGCACTCAATGGCAGTGCCCGGCTGCCTCCTCACGTTTCCCTGTGACAAGCAGTGGGTTCTCTGGATCAGTCTTCTAGCAGCACCCATTGCCATCCTGGGGCATGAAAGCCAGGCCAGCTGAGTTCCAGGTCCAGCTGTGTTCCTGACTAGCTTCACGGTGTTAGACGAGTCCCTTCCTCCACCCCTGGCATCAGATCTGTGAAGTGATGGCTCCTAAAATCCACTCTAGTCCCAACACTCCATAATTCTGATATCAAAATTGTGTAGATTTGTAGAGCAGGAGAATCTCGGATCAGGTCCTTCCAAGGACTGGGAAGAGAAGCAGAGGACAGGGCGGTCAAGTCACACGTCTGGGCCAGGGGGAGGGCGGTGCGAGGCTGGAAGGATTGCTCTGAGGCTTGAGTGTTGGTTTTGAGCCAGCAGGCCAAAGCTGTTCCCATCACCTCTCTCTTTTCTGCCTGCCCGAGTCCCACCCCACGTGGGGCCCCGTATCAGAAATCAACCCCTAATGTGAAGAATAGATGTCGAGGTGGCATGCTCACATGACCTGCACTCTGAAATGACATGCTTTCAGATGACTGTCAGAACACATATTTAGATGGTAAAAAAATTCTAATGAGCGTGAGTTAATTTGAGCTTGGAAGGTGTGGGGGTGGTCTGGGGAAAGCCTCCTGAAAGAAGTTAATTTTGACTTGATTCTGAAACAAGATGAGTAAATTGTCATCCTTGAAGCAATGAGGATGGATGGGCTTCTAATCCTCTTTGCTGCCTGTCCTAGAAGAGCATTAAATGTGACCTAGATTTCACTCTCAACACTCAAGGCTCCCAGACTTCACATCCTGTGACCTCAGTGTTCACTAACAAGTGGAATATGGATTCAGTTATTCGACAAGTATTTACTGAGCATCTACTGTGTGGTGGGTCCTGTCCCAGGCACTGAGGATACAGTGGTGAAGATGAGGTTTGTGTCCTTATGGAGCTTACCTTCTAGAGAAGCGGGGAGGAGGGGAGGGCTGGGCCAGGAGGGAGGGCTGGGCCAGTGCAGGCTGAGAGGAGGTCTCTAGGGCTCCTGCTGCTTCTATGGGTGTCTGGGCTGAAGGTTCTCCTTGCTCAGTTTCAGCCTCCCGGGTGAGGGGACCACTTCCAGCTGAATCCTAAGCTGATGAGGGCTCCCCCAGGATGCTGGGAGAGGTCACCTTCCTTTCTGAACCCCTGTGCTTGCCAGGACGCACCCCCCCCCCCTTATTCAGCCCAGTCCTTCTGCAGCTGACCTCTGTTTCAGGCACCTTCGAACTTCTGGGCCAGCTCCCTGTCATCAGGTCTCGTCTGGCTGGGATCCCCTGGTCAGGTGTCAGCCTCCTCCACGACGGCCTCACTCAGGAACCTTGTACCCTTCCCTGATGAACCCACACTGCCCCGCCCATCCCTAAATAGCTTCTGTCTCTTCTCCCCTTATCACTCCACTTTCCTGCCAGCCCTCGGCCCACGCTGAAGCTTGCCCCGGTGCCTTTGCACATATGCGATTCCCTCTCCGCGGGGCACTCTTTGTCAGGTGCTTACTTAACATGTATCCAGCGCCTAGCTGGCTGGACATCA